>JANHQD010001342.1:0-11331 GCA_024721195.1 Marasmius sp. AFHP31 | reverse complement strand
CTTCTAGATCTTTACTAAGAGCTTATAATACAGATATTATGAGAAAAATGTCCAGCAGTTTCTCACCATTGACCAATCAACAATCTTCACTTCTCTCCGCCTTCATCTGAAGCAACTCCGAGACTTGGCCTTTAAACAGCCTGCCATCTCAAGGTTCCAATGGAACCAAGGAAAGTCAACCTTATCCATTGATGGACAGCCAGTATCTATCTTGGAGTTCTTCACCTCACTTAAAGATACTATAAAGGAGGTTAAGAATTTGATTGGAGACATCTTTGGAGATTGCCCATCTGAGGATATATTGAAGATCATAAATAGCCGGACCATCCCTACCAAGGCTGGAGAACAAAGATGGTACACCGACAAAATTGCTGAGGCCAAGCCTGGTTACTCGATGTTTGAGGAGGAAAAGAATGGTTTCAAAAAGTTCCGTGGGCAGCTGATGACTGCAATGGCATGCAACCCAAGGTTCTTCCAAACATCCCTCACAGGAACTCTTGAGTGCCACAGAGGTAAGTTGTATTATGGTGCACTAGGAGCTACAGCTAATTGAACCTACAGCAGCAATACTAGAGTGGTTTGCAACCCTAAACAAGATTGTGGAAGGGCTCTACTATCTTATCATCTGCACCTGTGGAGGAGGGGTCCGAGGCACAGAATTCTCCCACCTCCTCTATAGAAACGAGCCTGGCCATCGACGTCACCTGTTCATTGTGAATGGGTCAGTCACAATCATTACGGAGTATACAAAGACTACATCAGTGGCTGGTGTTGGGAAGACTGTGGCAAGGACACCATCTCCAGAGGTTGGTGGGCTCTGTCTTCTGGTGTTTGGAGTCATCTTTCATGTCGCCGGACATATTGGCAACCATGCAGGGATACTCCAAGCATCTATGGCAGAGAGATATCTCTCTGAGATGTTCATCAAGGACGGGAATCAGGTCAACAGTGATAAGCTATCGAAAGTAGTTGGCTCGTACACTGCCAATGCTTTTGGATTTGAGCTGAGGCAAGCTGACTTCAGGCAACTGATGACTGCTCTGCAGGTTGCCTTTGTTGGTACAAATGTTCTTGATGCAGAAGACGAGGAGAATACCAGCACCAATATCGTTACCCTTCATAAACTGTTTGCAAGAACAGTGGCTGTTGATCGTGCTGCTTATGCAATTGATGATAGAACTGCAGAGACCAGACTATCCTTTGACCTCTTTGCAGAGATGCAAAGAGTATCATTCTTGTGGCATGAAGTGATTGGCCAGTTGCATCAGGAATTGGAAAAGCAAAACATACACAGGGATTCAGAGGTATGTGATTCTATCTCACCTTGCCATCCATTTTTCATCTTTTAAGAATGATGTCTGTGACTAGGATTTACCAACTGAAGAAGCAGCAAAGCACCTCAAAATGGTCATCAAGGGTAATTTTGACAGGTTATCCCAGCGCTTTGATGAGCTCTTCAAGACATGGGCTGGAAAGCTTAGGGAGGGTGTCCACACAGATCTTCAAGGAGTCAGAGCAAATGTTGTAGAAAGGTTGAAGCTCAGACTCCAGGAGAGGATGGCCAGTAGCATGGGCAAGACAGGTGATAATCTGAAATAGATGCAGGGAAATAGGTTATGAGGTTGTGATCAATTTTATGTACTTGGTAGCTAACTGGAGAATGTCAACAATTTCTTATTCTTGAATCAAACAGATCTAACCTAATATCTCTTCATTAGAATAGTGAAGGAAATTGGACTTTTGAGAAGACATGTAAGGGTCGTGATTTCTGGGCACATATCCAGTTGCAGAAGGTAGGAAGTGACGTGGAGATGAGGGGAACAATGGTGGAAATAATGAATAGCCCTAAAACCACAAAGCCTTGGGGTCCTTGACTGGGTTGGCGGAAACTCGTATCCTGGACTCAGGACCACCTGAACAAGAGTGCGAGGGATGAGAATAGAGAGAAGGTGACAACTACAAGCTCCCGACAAGTAGCTGGATGATGGAAGGGGAATACTGCGAGCCTCCAGCGAGCAGTATTATGAGACAATGGGGTCCTTTTGGTAACGTGGACAGTCGCTATTAGCCAAGGTTCTATCCAGAGACCTGAACTAACAAAGAGTGCACCTGTAGGATGTGATGTGCGATTCACAGAGACAGTTAGTATGCCACAGACTTGAGAGAATACTCAGCTAATAGAGCTTGATAGACATTTGACTGGATAAAGAACAATACAACCGAACTAAAGTACATGGAGGTTCTACATGTACTTTATATACTGTTTGGGTGTGAGAAAGATATAAGTCCATATAGGTAAATTACAGAGTAGAAAGGGGGATCAGAGCGAAATAGAGAGAATCAGAAAAGATGTGAGTCATTCCGGGACCATCAGAATGTGCCGCATGTGGTCCTGATATGAGGAAAGGGATCCCGGAATGAATTGTGATGATCCCAGAAAAGTTATCAGGGTTGTGATGTGAAGCATGTGGAATTCCGGGATGAGTCCATGAGGTCTCAGAAGAGGTTTATGGAGTCCCGGAGCGAACTGTTGAGGTCCTGGAATGAGTTGCTGGGGTCCCGGATAAATTGGGTATCTGTATGAGAGACCCGATGGAGGGACAGGGAGTGAGATATGATGAAGAAATATGGTAGTGGATGGAAATAGAGAGCTTGAATGGTGGATGTGAAGGGGGTATAGAGGGGTATGGAATTGGGCAAAAAGGTAGGGGTCCCGGAAATGAGGTGGCCAGAAATTTAGCCCGTTACATTAACCCCCCCCTTCAAACCGCTGAGCCCTCGAAGCGACGGTTGGATGTCGGAATAGTGTACAACAAGACCCAGAAAGTTGAATTTTCCAAGTAGGGTTTGTAGTCCTGAAGGCGCATTACACAGAGACGGAGAGTTGAAACAGGGTAGAAACAATGGCATGATGTTGTTGATTCTAGTCCCTGGGTCTAGGCTGCAGGAACCTTGATTCAATGTCTATGAAGTTGTCAAGGGAAGATGATAGGGAAGAAAGGGCTATAGTGCTCAGGACTAAGCTGTGAGCACATGGGATATAATTTGGTGTATACGGTTGAATGGCGGAGAGGGAGTTCAGAACGCGGAAGTCAACGTGTGAGGAATCTCCCAGTGTGCCATGTGCTGGGCTCGCACTCCTTCCGGCTAATAATCCTGGAAAACCATCCCTGGAGAACCAGATTGACCGTTTTCGGGCCTAGTTCCTTGAGCAAGTATTCCTGGGGGTGCAATGAGGAGTTGTTGGCGGTATACTGAGCCACTTGTGGCGTGGAAACCGACGAAATGGACCTTGATCACGATACACCATGTCTGTGTTTCCATGACGTAAGCTTTTCCCTCTTGTCTTCCGACTTCGATAATCAACCATCCAAGGTTTCTCTTGGTCGCTGGACAGGCCCTCGGTGCAACGAGGAGGGGTACTGCTCGTATGTTTACAAGGATCCCCTCTTCCTGCCCCGTTCGCTGATATCTCTTTGCCCTATCTGTATCCACGATGGTTGTGACGGGTTGAGCACCATGTCTAAGGGCAACGCTGAGCAGCCAGTACACGGCACTCAACCAATCCGTTCTATTTTCCATCAGACACTTCGGGAAGTGGGTAGTTTGTAATATGATTGGCGAAGGACAGGTGGTGTGATCGTAGGGAAAGGTAGCGAGTATGAAAATTGTTGACTCGATGCCACCAAAGGGGAGATGATAATAGCCTGGTTGAATAAAGTTGATTGGTGCGTCGTTCTTGTCATTCCTATCCTCCCGTTGTTGATTAATTTTCGAACCGATCACTCTTCGTTTGTATACTACGAGAGATGTCCGGTTCATAAAGGAGAATCGGCATGGAGATGTGTCGAAGGAGGCTGTGTCCAAAAGAGATGGTCGTTGAAAAGCCCGGTTTTGGTGGCTGTTGCAGATGAAGTCTGAATCGAGGAGTACGGGTACAACTTGCGAAACCATGGAAGGGGGAAAAGACGGGTCCGCGGAGATCGAGTTTCCGCATTGAGGGAGTAGGTTTAGGTAGGGATAGTTGGTTGTGCTCGGGGTCCCGAGTTCATCGTGTATGATTCCTCCTCTCCATTTGCCACACTGATTATTAGCTGCAATGCTTTCAGCTTCTTCGAATCTCGGATGTTGGTATAACCCGGTACAAGGTGGCGTGAATATCACGACGATGAATGGGGCTCCAAGGCGTGATGAATTGCAGCGATGTGGAGGTGGCAGGGCAGTGGGACGAGGAAGTGTAGGCGGGAACTCATGTTGATAGGCAGCAATAGCATTATCGGCTGCCTCTCGAAAAATTGAGTGTTGTTGATGAAAGGGGTTCGTCGAAACAGAGGCCGTGAGATTAGATTTGCCTCCCGCATGCAGTCCAAAGGAATCGAGAGACATTTGTGCGAAGGTGAGCTGTGAAAATTCCGGTGAATCGTGGGCTGTATGACCGTCAACTGAAGGAGCCGATCGGATTGGAGCTGTGAGGTCAGGACGGATGGGTAGAAATCGAGTAGGTGAGTCGTTGAATGCTTCAGTACAGTTCCTTGAGTGATGACCGTTTCTTTGCCGACTTGTTGTATCGTACTGAACGGGTTTGGTATTGAGATCCGCCAGGGGACTCAAACAACGATGAGGACGACTAGCGAATAAAAAAGGTGATATTTGACCCGGATTTCTTTGGTTTGGTGTATTCGGGTGCATAGGTATGTTGCGCTTGACTTCTTCCCGTTTGTCAGACCGATGATTAACTGTGGTAGTCACGGCTTTGCCAAGTCTTGGATGTTGGTAGAACCCGGCATAAGATGACACCGTCAGAATGATAGCGATTCGGGCTACGAGGCGTTGACGTTCATGTTCGGGAGCTGCGGACGTGAGTGGGATGACTCGAGGTGAGTTAATTTCGTATTCTTGTGTTGGTGGATTTGAACAGAGGGAATGTGCGTTTGGCTGATGTGATTGCAGGGCTGGGGTCCTCAAGGCAATGAAAGATGATAGCAAGGGAGAATGGGGTCGCATCGAGCAGGGGGATTCGGGGTTTTTTGGTGGTATATGGATTAAACAAGTGTTGATGGGCCGAGACGATGGGATTAGAGTTATGCAGACAGGTGGTGCTGGTAGAATTCGAATTTGCAGGTTGTTCGATGCTTCGATAACCGTTTCTTTGTCAACCCACTCTCGACTCGCGTGATGATGTGCCGGAAAGATTTCGATGTCACCAAGGGTATGTAAGGCGAGCATGAACGGAAGGTTCGAAGGGAAAGGAGATGGGTCCCATTCTTCAGGGGATAATTTAATGGTTTCAACAACGTCAGGTGTGTCTGTCGCCTTTCTGTCGTAGCTTTTCCGCTGAATTGTGTTTACGTAGCATTTCTGTGGTGGTGCGCCGTTAGGAGGCAGCGAAGGGATAACGAGGGGGTTGGAAGTGAAGGAAGTAGCAGAGAATAGAGGCGGAAAGATGTATGAGGAACAGTCGGGGGCCCATACGATTGATTTGACTGGTTCGAGTGAATCGTTAGGCAGGATGTTTGAGAGGTCTTGTATGTTGCAACCTATTCTGCTGCCTTGCTCGTGACACTGACCATTAGCTGTTGTTTCAACGGCTTTGTTATCGACGATCCCGAAGTGTCTGGGATAGACTGGAAACGGAGATTGGATGATGGATGGGGTAGTGGGTAGAGGAGCGCCTCGTTCGGGTTGCTCACTGGTCGGGGTGACAAGGAGAAAATGAGGGTGTCGGGGATGAGGTATGAGGGCTCTAGGTAGAAGGTCACGTTGGCTAACAGCAAACACGGTCCTGGTTGCCTCTCGAAGGGTTCGGTGGTGTCGTTCGAGGTAATCCGAGATGCCTGATTCCTGGATATTGGGTAAGCCGGCACAGTTTTTCGTGTTCCTCTCTTGCTGATGAATTCGTGTTGCAATAGCGTTTGAAGATCCCCAGATTATCACTTCAACGCTGAATACAAACATCTGCAACGTGCTGGCGGCACCAAACCGAGTTAGAACGATATGAAGGGGAGAGTCGGTGTATGATCGGAAGAGTGGTGGTGAAGAGAGGGATAGAACATCTGAATAAAGTTCGCTGGAGAGGACAAGTGTGGTAACTGAAGCATCCAACTGACCGTCCCGATGAAACGATCGGTCTCTCGCACTGATAGCCCATTGTGGCTCGTGGTTGGTCGCTAACATCGATGCTAGACAGATGATTGACGTGGGAGATTGTGGTAAGTCATTTTTGAATACTCCCGTTGGCTCTGGATGGATCATATTCGAGTCTAGACCGTGGTGGGGATGGAGGTGGATAGGCAACGGTGAGGGTTGTGAATGCGAGGAGGGAGGTTGTGAACTCGGGTCGCAATGTTGAGAACAATCGTATCCAGGCAGAGGTGAGCCTTCCTCAAATACTCTTGATGTCGCTAGCCGATGATAATTTGAGAGGTCACAATAGTGGAGGTGGGGATACCAACACAGATTTGAACCGACAGATCGTGCAAATGGTGGGAGAGATTGATCGCCGAGAGGAAAATGGGTTCGAGAGAGATGTGTAAATGGAATGAGGTTGAATGGTTGTGGATCGGTGACAAGAGAGTCGAACAGGAAGGATTCAGTTCTCCGGAAATTTTGATTCCTACCAGCCACGAAACCAACGGCGGATTCTTTTTGGGTTGTGAGGGCTACGGGACCAAGCCAAACAAGGTAATCGGGTGGGAATGGTAAGGAGACGAGGAAAAAATGGGCGGTAGGAAACGTGAGTGATGGGGTTTTTACTCCCCCGTCCAAACACTCATTTTTTCCTCGGGGAACCGTGTCGTTCTGTATCACAGCATGGTTCATCTCTTCAAGGTACGAGACAAAATGTCGAGAGAGTTGTAGGTTTTGGATGAAGGTAGCGGTGGCAGATTTTGTGACGGACCCAAAGACTCCGATGGCCACAAAGAAGGAAACATAAGGAGGGAGAATAGCAAGGATGAGTGTTTTGGATGCGAACGACGTCGGCGAATTAGATAGGGATTGTGCGGGAGAAGGAAGATGACGGAGAGGTTTCAGGAGCTGAAGCGCCCGTAGCAACGAATTGTTGTACTCGCCATCGTGGCTAACATCGTTGAGCTCTTTGCGGTCCATGCATGGTGAGTCGTTCAAGGTCATGGGGCTGTCTCTCGGCGTTTGGACTCCTTCTCCTCCTTGGTATCGATTACTAACTGTGTTTTCCACAGCTTCTTCGTCGAACGGTCCAACCCAATCATTTTGAAGGGATGAAAGACTTTGAACCCACGCTGTGTTGAATAACTGTAGGGTATGTCCCAAGGACGCAAGCGTGTCGAAGACCGGGATATGGACAGGGTGAGGGTGAAGGATGGTGGTAGAAAGGGAGGAGGGCAGCGTCGACTGGTCAAATTTTCTCGTCTTGGGCGATTGGAATGACCATAATGATTGTGGAAAATCCTGCGAGATCAGAGTTATGTAGGTCCCATTGTCACCACTTCTCTCGTCAGGTTCTCCTTGATTTTCGTTGTCATAGGGAACTTCCAGGTCATCCGGACATCCGTTAATGTCATCACCAAAGTGGTTGGTGTCGTCGTATAACGAGGGATCGTCAAAGGCAGACACTCCGAATAGATCATCCATTGCGTCGTGGGTGACCTCAACTTCTCCTTCTCCGCATTGCGAGTCGAATCCTTCATCCTCGGGCAATAGGAGGTGTTCTCGATAGTTAACGACCACATTGGTCCCTTCCAAGTACGAGACAAAATGTCGGGTGATCCGGAGATTCTGAACGAACATGATGCATGCGGAACGAAGGAAATTTTCGAAGACAGCGAACGTGAGAAAGAAGGGTATGTGGGAGGAGAGTGTGTTTGTGAGAATGGTCTTGAGTGAGGACAGGTCAAACAATTGGCAGGAGTTTTGTTTCGGGGGTTGGAGAAAGAGAGCAGGCTTTGGGAGTTGGAGTGACCACAACGAGTGGGGGAAATGTTGGGAGACCAAAACAAGGTATTCATCTGGATTTCCAACATCCCCATACTCGTACTGATCAATTTCATCCTCGTAGTACTTGTCGTCCTCGCAAGGGCTTTCGTAGCCTTGGTCTGACTGTCCATCGGGGGGAATGCCCCAATCGTCAGAACGTTGACTGGCCCCATCCTTATACTCCGTATCTTCATCTCCGGATTCGTAGAATAGACCGTCATCTCCTCGTTCCTCAGGTTCGAGGTGAGTCAAATCGTCGGGTGAAATTTCAAGTTCGTCAGAACGCTGACTAGCCTGATCGTCGAATTCGAAATCGTCGCTGTTGCCGTCATCGAACAGTGACTCCTCGTCCCCAAAATGATTCCTGACCTCTCCGTTATCACTGACTCTATTGTCGTCCTCAAACTGTGGGTCCACTCCATCCTCGGAGAAAGCTTCTTGCTCATCCGGATGTTCGCTAGCGCCACTGTCAGAATGGTGATCCGGTTCGATATTCCTGTCATAGAATGAGTCGTTGTCCTCGTTCATAGACCGCACGAGTCCATCTTGGAGGTCGTTGTCGCAACCAACTTCATTGGGACTAACAAGGTGGTGGTTGTCTTCCTCGTCGTATTCAGGATCAGGTGAGTCGTCAAAAGAGTCTTCCAGATCATCGGATTGCAGACCGGCGCCATCTGAGTTGTAGGAAAAATCATTCCAATATCCGAACTGGGGTTCGTTGCCTTCAGGTTGTTCCAAACCTAACTCAAGATGACTGCCGTCAACCGGTTCATCATGATACAAGCCTATGTCATGGTTGGGAGATGGGTGTCCATCCTCGCTGTCACTCGAGAATAGCGAGTCTGAACTCCAATCACGGTCCCACCATTCCCCAGTGAGTTCTTCAACAGCAGTTGAACTTTCACTGTCCAACAACGAGGTGTAACCAACGTTTGTGTTACCCGACTCAGCACTTCCCGAGGATTGGTTATCATAATGCCATTGCTGGCTGGGAGGCGGCACGACGGGCAAGGAGCTGACTGTTGAGCTGCAGCTATGATGATTGGGTGAGACGACCCGAGCGTAGTCATTGTGATCAACAGGAGAATTGTATGGGGGGTATGATCCACGCGAATAGGATCCCGGAAACTCGAGGTGATCCGTTGCCACAGTACAGGGTATCGTCTCTGTGCAATTGATCACGGAAAGTGATTCTTTCGTGTCCAAAAGTTCTTCAGCACGTCCCTGGGCTGGTTTCTTGTGACTATAGCCAGCTGGTGATGCTAGATCCAATATATTTTCGACAGCGAGGAACGCGGAATTCTGGATTGAATGTGGGGAATGACATTGCGTTGGCAAAGAGGGGATCGCAGATTGTTCCGGGATGGACGCGGAAGAGGTCAATGTGGGTTCAACGATCGGGTGTGATGCATGCTGAGAGTTGGTCATGGAGTTGACTGGGTGGAACGTGGAACGATTGACATGAGGCAACACGGGATGAATCAAGGGATCACTGTCATAAGGCGACGCGGAAGTGGTCAATGTGGAACCAATAGTGCAATGTGGTGCACGCGGGAGGTAAGGTGGGCTGTCATGACTTCCACGTTTGTTCTTGACGTATTGACCCGTGCCACCAGGGACATAAACCTGCCCATCAAGTACATTCTGGCAAGATCCAGGTCTGGGTGTGCATGGGACGGCATTCCTATTGGCCTGGTAGTTGTTTTCGCTCAGCTCGGGCTGCGAACAAATAACGAAGTCGGATTTGGAGGATGGTGAAACGTGGCCGATAGTGCATCGTGAAAATTGCGAGTTAATCGCGGAGCTGGGATGAATCAAAAGTTCATTAGCACGAGGCAAGGCGGATGAAACCAGCAATGTATTGAACGGTGGTGCCATCGGTGACAGTAGTGGTTTTTGAATATGGGAGGCACGCTGCTGGAGTGTAGACAATCTGTACGGGACCATAGGTGCAACTCTGGGCTGTGCATCCGTCGCGGATTGGAGGGCTATCATGGATCGCGGGGAACGTTTCAAAGGGATCCCGGAGTGTGAAAGTTCTGTATCCTGAGGTGTAACCGCTTTGAGAACTGCGTTTTTACGGTTGACATTGTTTGGTCGTGCACGCTCTGATGCTTTTTCGACAGCTAGGAACGTGGGACTCTTGACTGAATGTGGGGACCCATATGGTTTTCGCAAAGAAGGAATCATGTAGTGGTCCGGGACGAACGCGGAAAGAGCCAACGTGGAATCAACAGCGCTTTGTGGTGTATGCTGAAGGTAAGGTATGCTTCCCTGATGAATTCTGCGTACGTTGTTGCCAAGCTGACTTTTTCCACCATAGACGTGACTTGGACCGTCAAGAGCATTCTGTCGAAAACCAGACTTGGGTGAGCGTTGGGTGACACCAATATCGGGCTTGTAATCGCTTTTGACCGCTGTAGAAAGTGGGCGAATAGCGGGATTGTTGCCATGTGCAATGGTAGAATAGATTGGGAAGGTCTCGTTTGGTGCTAACGACCCGGAGGATGGGACCATATGGTGGATGGTGTACCGGGATGTCTGCTGCGAATTGAACACGGAGTTGAGATTGATCCCGGAACCAGTTGAGGGGGACGCGGAATGGATCTCATCAGAGTACGTCGGGACCGTGTTGGTTTGGGGTGCAGATTGAGTGGGGACCATGAAGTTGCTGCTCAATGAGAGCTGGTGTGAGGGAACTGGTACGTTGTCCATCTCCAAACCAACCACTTTGCCCAACCTATTTGCAAGCAGGTCCACAAAGGATGGGACAAGTTCTTCGTCTGCAAGGACTTCCAGTACGGTCTCGTCAGTTACCACATGGAGAAGCATGGAGAGAGAAAAATCTGAGAGGGTGTTGGGTGGAAAACAACGAAGGAGATTGTCGAAAGGGGTTGAGCAGAGGAGATTTTCGAAACCTGGGTAGGAAAGAAGAGAATGGGCCAGTCCAAAGCCAAAATCTTCAAGTGCTTCGAGAAACTCCGGGATATGGTCGTCTGGGGTGAATGCGGATGGGGAAGAAGGGATAGAAACCATGTTGTAGGTAGTTGGTGAACGAACAACCGCGTTCTAGATTTGACGAGAGATCGCGGAATGAATGTGAGGAAAGGCAATTGGATGTGCAACCGAGGGAGCTTGTCAAGTGATCTTGTTCAATCGAGGCTCGTCAACCGTAGCAAGGAGTTCGGTTGTAATGTAAGGGTCGTGATTTCTGGGCACGAATCCAGTCGCAGAAGGTAGGAAGTGACGCGGAGATGAGGGGAACAATGGCGGAAATAATGAATAGCCGTAAAACCACAAAGCCTTGGGGTCCTTGACTGGGTTGGCGGAAACTCGTATCCTGGACTCAGGACCACCTGAACAAGAGTGCGAGGGATG
>JANHQD010001340.1:0-16424 GCA_024721195.1 Marasmius sp. AFHP31 | reverse complement strand
TGTAACAAGTTCCGTGAATCGTCGAGAATAGAAAGTCTTTGAATCGCATCATTGATTGTTTGAATCGTCTAAGTCGTACCGTCGTCCTCGTTTCGTCGTCGTATCGTTTGGCCCGTCGAGTGGTCTTGTCGTCCGTCGTTGTCGTATAAGATCCATCGAGAGGTCTAGTCGTATCGCCCGTCGAGAGGTGTTTCGTCCGTCGAAGATCGTATTTTGAACCGTCGTCTCGTTTCTTTGTCTTTACCTTTTCCCTTCGAATCAACCAGTCTCCAAGTTATAACCGACGGAGTTACCTATTGTTCTGTCTATCTTTAGCAGGGCGTAACCTTTGTCAAGCCGACACATTCCTAGCATTCTCCGGACTCGTAGAAGTGTTAGTTGCACCCGCACTTTTGTGTATTGATTATCCCTTCTACTTACGACGTCCATTACCGGTTTAAAAGACCAGCGTAGGGAGATGTCCCTTCCAAGGCGAATGAGACCCTTTTGACTAATACCGTTGCCACCGACAGACCCATCAGTAACATCAGTAAGCGCACTCAGTACGATGCATATGATCCCAAGACAGCACCGGTCACTGATGCACTGCATTACATGACTGTACGTTCTTGTCATAGTCTCTGTTTTTGTTCCCAGCCGTGAACCGAAATCTTTCCATGGGCAGGGTGTCGACAAACTCCATGCGGCTGGCATCACTGGAAAGGGGGTTAAAATCGGCATGTAAGTAGGGCGCACAGCTTGCCCGAATCCTTTTATCGTGATCCGAAGTGCGATTACTTACCGAGAACGTTTCAATCTCAGTATCGATAGTGGTGTCGACTATCAAAACCCTGCCCTGGGTGGAGGGTTTGGCTCTGGATATCACGTCGCTGGTGGGTACGATTATACTGGGGATGATCTTGACCACCCCAAGCCGGATCGAGATCCTTCGGATTGTAATGGTCACGGAACTCATGTTGCTGGTATTATCGGCGCTCTACCTGGAAAAGGGTTCTTTAACCTTACTGGTGTCGCATACGAAGCTGAGTTGCATGCGTACAAAGTCGGCGCATGTGAAGGTGATTTCCCTGATGATGGTGAAGAGTATACTGCCTTTTTGTGTTTCTCTTCACTCGGACTCACCGTATCACTTCAGCTATTATCAAGGCTTTGACTCAGTCCCACGAAGATGGATGTGATGTCATGAACCTTTCTCTTGGTAGCTCATTCAGTGGCTGGGCTTGGGATCCCACCATGATCGATCAGGAGATTATCAACAGGTTGGCCGCCCAAGGGCGGATCGTCGTCGTTTCGGCTGGGAATGAAGGTGCCGATGGTTCTTGGTACGCCAGTACTCCGGCAGGTGCAGATGGCGCTATCGCCGTCGCGAATATTCAGTCGTAAGTCTCTCGAACGCCCAGATCGTGCAATACGTACGGCCAAGACTGATGCGTGGCGTGGCGATATGACAGGCCGGTTGTGCCTCTCCAATCTGCTATCGTTGGAGGAGACGCCAAGCACGATCCTATCATCTACTACGATGTCTACCCAATGACCAATCGCACAGATGCTCTTCCAATTTACGCTTTCAACCACGCCACAGGGTTCGGGTGCAGTGACCTTCCGAAGGATGTCCCCAATCTGGAGAACTACCTCGTCGTCACTAAGTATGTTTGCGATGTGGTAAGTGCTTCCGACGGAAATGAGCTTTCGCGGGTTGAACTAAGATGTCAAATGTGTTATAGAGAGCATTATTGAAGAACCTTGCCACGAAGGGGGTAAAGCAGCTTTTCCTCTACGGGTGCGTCTTACTTGTGGGCCCTTTCCGAGGCGAATGATGACAATCGTGATACAGATCAGAGTTCGAGGGGATTGATGGCTTTGACAATATCGCCGGAGCCTTGATTCAGAACGAAGATGGGGAATATGTGAGTAGTGTTTTTCACTCGAGTGATCACTCTTTTTTGAGTTGGTTCTTCTCTCCGTTCAGCTTGCGAAGCAGTTTTTCGACAAGAAGAAAGTTACTGTCACTTTCCCCAAGGGAGGAGCTCTTGTCAACTTCAAACCAAACGATGCCGAGCTGGTTTCCCCATCGTCGACGTGAGTGATAATTGTCTAACAGAAATTAATCCACACCCTGACCCGGGACATCTACTTTGTAGTTACGGTCCTACGTTTGATCTTCGCTTCAAACCGACCCTTGGTGCTTATGGAGGTAGAATGTGAGTAACCGATATACTTTTACCCTACAATTTAACTCAACTTTCCTGCCCTTGAATAGCCTTTCCACGGTTCCTCGTCAGCACAAAGGGTACAAAATTTTTTCGGGCACCAGTATGGCCGCTCCTTACGTTGCCGGATGCGCTGCTCTATTTGTTCACGCTCGCGGAAAGAACAAAGACATCGCTCGTCAAGCAAAGGAGCTCTTCCAGACCACGTCGATTCCCTTGCTCGCCAATCACTCTGACGAGTCGTTGCTCCAGACGGCCACCGTCCAGGGTGCCGGAATAATTGATGCTTATGCCGCAACCTATGCTTCTACTATCATTTCGCCCGCCGAGCTGCTCTTGAACGATTCTCGGTATCTTAGAGATAGGCGAGTGTTTTCAACACACGCGCGTTATGCTCTCAACCTGATTTTACCCACTCAAGTCAAACCTTTACTGTGAAGAATGTTGGTTTCAAGGAGAAAAAGTACACCGTCGACCACTTCCCGGCTGGTACCGCAATCACTATCAGGGCTTCGTCGGTTCTGCCGTCTAAGGGGCCAGTCAAACTTGTTAAGTCCTACGCCTCCGTCGAACTCAGCACCAAGTCTTTCACTCTAGCCCCAAACCAAGTTCAGACTATCACTGCCAAGTTCAGTCCACCCAAGGACCTCGATCCGAAGACCCTCCCCGTCTACTCTGGTTACATTCAAGTAGAGGCCGAAGGGGAGGGTGACATGGGCAAATTTCACGTCTCGTATATGGGTGTTGCTGGTGCCCTCTTCGACCAACAGGTTCTTGACACCACAGGCGAGGCCTATAAAATCACGCTCCCAGCGATCATTACCGGTCAGGATGCGAAAGGAAGTCCGATCGTCCAAGAGAAGGAACAAACTTATGATTTCACCAATAAGGACCAGAAGCCTCCTTACTTGCTTTACCGGTACGTGTGCTTATGCCTTAGCAACGTTCCGCCTTTTGAATGATTGGTGCTTTTTTCTAGCCTCGCTTTCGGTTCGCCTCTAGTGACAGCTGACTTCGTTCCACCTTCGTTCAGTCTTGATAAGATGGAATCCCCTCTCCCGATTATTGGTAGGATCGGGAATGAGACTTTCGTGGGTCGCAACAACGAGGTACTATAACTGCTTCTCCACTGTAGGAAGTACACTGAGATTGCTTCTCCAGGGTGTGGGAAACGTGGTCGTCGAAGTCCCTCTGGACGATGACGCGAGATTCCTGAACGGCTCGAGCTTCTCGAACGATACCTACGTGCCCAGCGGCACCTACAAAATTCTGCTCAGCGCTCTGCGTGTTACCGGTGATCCATCGAACCTCGACCATTATGACCACTGGTTGAGTCCTGCCATGACTTTCAAATACACCAAGAATCGCGTTGCGACAGCCGGTGGATCTACCGACGACGGCGATGATGGAGGCTTGCCCATCTACAAGAAGCCGTGGTTCATCGCCGTTGTTAGTGTTGCTGGATTCCTCGTTGTTGCTGGTGCGGCTGCAGGAGCCGTTCTGCTCGCGAGGAGGAGAAAGAGTACGATCCCATCTGAGGCCGCGTTTGTCCCAGCTATGGGCGCCTATAAACCATTGGTGGACGAGTCGAGAGGTCAACCGTCTTACACTTCGGACACGTCCTATCGTCCGAAAACGGGTCAGTATCCCGATTCATGAAAATGGGGTTGGATTTCCTGCGTTGAACCGTATACCTCAGTGAAATTATGGACCAGATACCAGAGACCTACTATCAATTGACGTTTAATATTTATTTCTTTGGCCAGACGGAGGTGGTTAGTGAACATGTATTAATGAGGTTGGTATAAGCTTGTTGGGGGTAGGGTTCGGTGAGTTCCGAGACCTTGGGCGGCGATGATTTGCTCAGTTCGTGCCTCGTCTCCCATTTCGTGAGTGTCGGCTATTGTGCTGGATAATCGCCAATCTCTCAACAACAACCAAAATCATAGGCTAGGTCTGTCAAATAGGTATGATGAAGATGGTGTCCCTATAAATTTGTTTCCCTCCAGGAACCCGTACTTCCATTGGACGAACAGACTCGAGACTATCCCCATTTCCTCTGGTGGTTACTCTTGGCGTTACTTTAACTGCATTGGTCGTTCTTGACATTTGCTGTAATATCTGAACTGAACAGCTGACTCACCTGGTCTTGTACGGTCTCGGTCATTCGCAATTGCAGCGGGTATAAAACAAGGTTGGCTGTGGCTCGCTGTTCTGTAGCCTTCGCTGGTCTCATACGCTATGAAACTCTCAACTGCTGTCTCTACTACTATCGCTTTTCTAACCTTTCTTCTAGCTACTGCCGCCCCTCACCCTGAGAAGCGACAGACAGCTCAAATCTTCACCCGTTGTACGCAGCCAAACACCGTCGCGCTTACATTCGTATACCATTTCCCTTCCCTACTCGTATCTCCTTCTGACCTTACCGTCACTAGGATGACGGCCCTTGGTACTACATGTCAGTGTGGATCCTCCGCTATGCCGCCAGAACGCTTGTCTCAACGTGCGATCATATAGCTATGATATTAGCAACACGCTACGAAACAATGGCGCAAAGGGAACGTTCTTCTTCAGTGCGTACGATCTGTCGCAACTATCAAGCGCGCTCAACCTCACAAGTTGGAACCATCGCAGACGGTAACAACTGTTAGTACATCCGCATTGACCTCAATCAGGGGCACTCTTCATACACCAATGCTGTGGGACTTTACTAGGGGGATGCATCTATGACCAGGATCATATGGATCAAGTCCGCTACGCCTACAATCAGGGACACCAAGTCGCCTCCCACACCTGGCGGCACGCTGACCTAGCTACACTAACTTGGGATCAAGGTATGCCATCCTCGTAAGTAGCTAGACGTTATATGGAGGTATTGACCCCTTCCATGATTTTAGTCCATGATGAAATGTGGCGTGTGGAACGTACGTACCACTGACTACTGCATACCACTGTCCGTGTTTGATTGACACTCCCATTCAATCAGAGGCGCTTCAGCGAATTGTTGGCGTCGTACCCGCGTTCATGAGACCCCGTGAGTCTTCACCTCGTTCCTGGTCTAAATACACCGACCACAGGTGACCAGCCTACGGAAGCTACAACCAGAACGGAGTCAGAGATGCCTCCGGCGCTCGAGGGCAGGCTCTGGTACTGTGGGATTTCGAGTACGTTTATGTGCGGATTCAATGCGGACGCTTTGACGGTGGCTCAACATCTTTTTTCCCCCTTATTCAGCGCTGGTGACGCCAGTGGGCATCCCGCGAGCCAGACCCTCAACGACTATAACAACCGGATCAATCAGCGCCCAAGTACTATCCTCGCTTTGAACCATGAGACCTATGGTACGCGCCGCACTCCCCTCGCTGAATTGGCGGATCCGAAACTTAATTCCTATCGCCCCGTGCCACTTCAGATTCCACTGCGTGAGCGTGATCGTGGTTTGTGCGTACTACGCCGCAATCGTATCACTCACCGCTGTTATTGCACTTGGTAGTCATCAGGTGCTCCCTCAGGTTGTTCAGAGATTGAAACAGGCCGGATACCAAATGGTCACGGTAGCCGAATGCCTTGGCCTGAGCCCATATCAGAGCGTCGGTCAGCCTGGTACTCCCAACGTGAGTCCTCGGACTCTGAGTTGCCGACCTGCCCCCTACTAAACCGATCTCGAATGCGCAGGGTGATTGGCACTGTTGAATGTATTTTTGTACGGACTTGCACGGATGACCTTGGTCATTTCGATTGGGACTTTCTGGGCGACAGTTCTAGGTGCCCTGTACATCGCTTCTGTGACTCTGAATACTGTTAGTAGCATATGGATTCCATAAAACCATTCTGTCCAAGAAACTGAAGTAAGCCAAGCGTACAGGGTCTGCGAATCCCGATGCTCCCTCGGAGGTAGCACGAACACCACCCTACCTGGGGAATAGCTATCGGCGACGATCATAGCTCAACAATCCTTCGTGTATTTCCTATTTTCGTAGTATAACACATAAGAGCGTAGTATAATCTAGCTTATGATCATCGGCATAGTCCGGTGCCTGTCGATGTCGAGCCCCAGTGAATGCCTCTTCGATAACATTGAAAAGGGCGCATCCTATGAAGAAGAGCAAATCATATCGTGATGTTGCGCTATCATAGTGATAGTCAGCGGGTGAATGAAACGGGACTTTGGACGACAGAAATACTCACTGGAGTCATAGCCCACTCCCTAACGATGCGAGCCAGTCGAGTATCCCTCAGCTTGGCGCAATCTTCACACTTATAACCGGTCGTATGAGACAAAATGGTTGTCCGGATGGTTGATGTGGTCGTACCTGCAGAAATGTTGATCAGCAAAAGAGTGAAAAGCACCGCAAGGAGATGCCAAAACCAACAAAGACTTACTAGGTCTCAAAGTCGGGAACAACTCAGCAACTCCGAGATTCCACATTCCCTTGAAGATTTTTTGCCCCTCAAAGTCACACACGGGGTTGGGATTATGAAGCCCCAAATCACCCGACAAGAGTTTTTTCAGGGTCTCGAGACGTCCCGTGTGGAGCTGAACCAGACGAAGAAGGTATATCGCACCCATTCGTAAGCAGAGGTTGTCATTCAGCTCAGAGAGGTCCAAGACAAGAGTGTGGCTGGAGACTGTCGCAGCAAGCGAAGCAATATTATAATGTGCGGCCGTTGCGTAGACCTCGAGGGGGTGTGTAGTAGCACAGGCCAGCAAGTATCGGTAGAGGTGGGAGCCCTGCGTAATGCAGGCTAAAGGCTGAATACCGTACGTTGCAAGGTGACCAATGGCTTGGGTGAGGGTTGCGATCTGCATAGCCGAAGGTAAAACGTTACTCTCGACATCATAGATCGCTTGAAGCACAATTTCCAACTCCGTCGATGGAATGTCTCCCAACAAGAGGCTCTTTGACGACCCCTCCTTGGGCGGCACTGGGAGTAGATCTTTGAAGGAATCGGTGGACTTGTTGATGAGAGTAGCTTCATCGACGTGAAATAGGACCAGGTCACCGGAGATCAACACTAAATTTGGCGGAGGGCGAATGTTACCCGCATCCATTGGACCGAAAGTAGAAGAAGTTCGGAAATGGTGTCCATCCTCAGTTGAGGGCGAAGAGGCGTAGTTGTGATGCAGAAACGACGTCACATTGGGGTCCCCGTCGTACTGTAAACAAAGACGGTTCAGTGTGGAGGATAAATCGATAATGCTTAGTACGGAAAGTCATACGCTGTTCCAGCCTCGAAGTTCGGGACTGTCGTTAGACATTGGTTGAAAATATTCTCTGCGGGTGGACCTTGCGTAGATATTGGGAAGGGCGCAGGTCAATGGGGGGAGAACAGGATAGTGCAGTGCCTCCGTGCTGTCCAATCATTCTTATACAAGTCTATAATAGCGATTCGGAGCTCATCTTCCTGGAGAGCGGCTTGTTACTTGAGGGAGAGAATCTGCGTCACAGGAGAGTCAGCGGTTACACATCCCATTGAGTAGAACCATGAAGACTCCAGACGACACGCCTCTTACGCGTCGCCCTCCAAAGTCTATCTCATTGCTGATATAAGCGAATGGAGAGGTATGATTGGTCCTGAGAGGTTCCGAGTCTCAGACCTCGAAGTGCACGACAGGAAAAAGGCTAAAATCTCTGGATTTGCGTGGAGAGGGACGCCATAGTACGAGTACGACCTTCATTAGAATGCCACTGTGACTGTGGACCTCTTTGAACCTATCAAGCTTGCCGTTACTTGCGCCCGACTGTTCCGCCCGATTTCCGTCCTTCACACCAACTTGATCTTGAGGCGTGAGTATCCCGGTGTTCTCGCGGTGTCCCTGGCGAATGGTCCAAGAGCTAGGCAGACTCGCAAGGAAAGCTACGAAGTCATCAGCTTATGTTCGTCAGATTAGCGGCTCCATGCACCGTAAAAGTTCCACCGTACATGACAGCTTGACGTCGTTCGTCATCATAGTCTGCCCAAAATGCAGCACTTCTCCCGTGACCCTGTTAATACATCGATCGTTGAGCTCGTCGTCTTACAGAAAACAGTCGGCCACGAATGGAGGGTGGGGGTTTTCAATCGAGGGATCAGTAGGGTAGTGCGTACGTCCGACTGTGCAGCGTCGTAAGTAGCCTGGTCATGGTCAAGAGGAACGTCGATAATAATCGATTGATGGAGACCGAAGGAAAGCTTCGTCATCACAGCATTTTCTTCTCGGGCCGGGCCAACTCCCCAAACTCCCAGCCCACAGGTTACCTTCCACGCCATACCTCGCTCAAGCTTTAGGTTCGTATTCTCCGCTTCCAAGTTGAAACCTACTCAAATGCTACTACTCAAGTGCTACCAGAAGGACACTCAAGTGTACGGCCTGGATGCCATAAGTTACGGCCGTGAGAAACATCCACTTGGTTCATCAAAAACGTGTTCTCGAGTGCTACAACGGTTATAACGGATGGGCCACGACTTGCTCATAGACTCGCGCTAGCACTGACATCGTTGCTCAACGTTCAACCTTCGTCGACCTTCACTCTTGCCTGCCACTAGAACTGTGTTGCGTGATAGCCACGAAAATTCGTACATGATGCTTGTCTACAAGTCCCTCTTTGCTCTTCTACCCCCAGCCACTGTGGCATACACTCAGACTGAACGTTCGGTGGCCGGAAGACCCGTATCCTGCTCCTACGTCTTTTCCACGTCGTCCTCGGTGGCTAATGTTGATTTAAATTCCGAGCTTAACTATGGTACGTTCATGCCTACTCACTCCGCGTGTGAGCCCTTTGTTGACCCTCGCCCTCGATATAGTTATCGGTCGACAGATTGCTGTAGAAAGTCCGAGCCACGACCTCGTATATAGCGTGAGCTACTTTGCTCGTTCTCATCGAGCCACATGGTGCTGACTCTTGGATCCCGGCTTAGGATTCCGGCTTCACGACCACAAATAACGGGGATGGATCTTTCATCGCTAGAGGATCAATTGCCACGACTGCCTTGACCGCTGACGAGCTCAAGGCACTCGTCACTAAATGGCCCGGAAGATATGTGGTTGGTTCACAGGTTCGGTCCTGGTCGGTTGAAGCGGTGAACTGCACCTGAAAAGCATCATATATATCTATGTATGTCGGTGGTTGGGAATGTCGACAAGTTGATAATATGAGTGTTTTGCTCAAGTTTTGATGCGAATCTGCCAGATTTCACTTCAGCTTCTGCGGTTACTATGTACAAGGCGCGCTAGATCAGAGAAAAAGTTGTCCAGTCAAAAAGCTAAAGCAAGAAATCCAAACTGTGACCCTTCACTCACTCTTAAGCCACCCTCATTTTGTATGAGTACCGAATATCGCACGAGTCAGGGTCAGATTGAGGGTAGAATAAGAAGTCTCGACATGTGAACCGTCTTCGATTTCATCTGAGAACAGGCGTCAAAGCAGATTTATAGGCGCTTATGGGTGCCTCGCCCCTTAGCTCACAACCACCATCACTCGAAAGTCGGACCTGGCTTCCCCGCACGAAACGCCCTCGACCTGACTCTTGCCCAAGTTCTTCTACTCACGTCATTGAACTTCAATTCATGTCACAAACCGAAGCATATTCGACCATCCCCTCGTGCGCACCAACACTCATTCAAACTTTTCCCGAGTTACTGGCGATCGGGATGGCATATTCAAAAGAGTTGCTTGGAGAAAGGTGAGCACGAACGGCTATACCTCGTGAAAACGTACTAATCTCAATAGCTGTTCAGATACACTTCCACCCAGCGTGCGTAATGAAGTCGCTCTCGTCGCGTTGTGCCTGGGCATTGCAGCCTGGACTGGACATTCCTTTCCCATCCTTGCGAAACCCTCAGCCAACCTCACTGCTGTGGCGCTCGCGTTTGTATTACAGGAACAGAATTTGATACTCGGTAGAGATGGATTCTTACCAGTTTACGAAAAGGGTGCCACGGCGAACGTCCACCTTCTCTACATCTCGGACATTTCAAACTCAGAAATGGGCACTCCCGTTCTCCCCAACCAATCCAAAACGCAATCCCTTTGTGCCAAATATATACCTCGTGGTCTCGAATCCCCTACCCACCAGTGTTCAAATATCATCATGGCAGGCAAAACCAACACGCATGTGATCCCGACCCTTCAGTTCGACGGGTCTCTTTCTCGTTCCCGGAGCCTTCTCTTTATGATGATCATTCAAGAATGTATGGCGCGCACGGTCAGCGCACACCGTCTTGGGAGCGCTACCGCAATGGAAGTTGAAACAAACTCTAAACAGGATCCTGCCGTCTGCCTATAAAAAGGACCAAGAACGCAGCTTGTGCTACTCAGTGGAGGATCTCTTCTGATACTTTACCACTGCTCTCTCTCTACTCTACTCCAAGCTCGATTACCGACCAGCGAGGATGTTGTTCTCCAAATCTCTCGCCTTTGTCTCTGTCGTCGTTGCCGCGATCACGGTGAACGCTGCTCCGACTGAGGGTACGTTGATCATTCTTGCACGGTCGGCGTCGTGCTAACCTGTTCCTTCCCTCCCTTTCCACCACTCCTTCACCCGTAGAACCCATCTGTGCCGGGCAAACCACAGTTAGCACCAGCTTCATCGGTCAGGACAAGAACGTCAAAGCCGAGATTCTTAGCTGCCCTGGTACCGACTTCACCCAGCACGTAGCCGCCCGACAGACGGCGCCCACCCCCACAAACGTTTGCGGGGCAACATGCAAGTTGCTCTTTCCTTTGATGCCGCTGGAAAGGAAATGACCTATCTGGATTCTGCAGGCGCCACGAACTGTTTCACTCCTTCCGGTGGAGGACCGAACAACGGCGATTGTCATGTCATCGCGGATGCTTTGCTGTTCGAGAGTGAGAACACGGGTGAGGGTTATTTCTCGGGTTATCATCTAATATTCGAGTACTAAATGTCGAATGTTGAACAGGCCCTATTTTCCAGATCAACAATGGGGTAAGCTACCTTTTTTGACGCGACTGGGCAAAACTACTCACGGCGATTCTTCCCAGGCCAACAACACCGTCGTGATGAGCTTCCGAAGCTGCAAGACCTTCTTTGTTAACCAAGATCTTGGGCCTTTGGCGTATTGTCGGAACAACTGGGTGAGTTTTCTGATACCGAATCTGGGTGCAACGCCTCACTAATTCACCCACGCCTTTTAAAGTCTTCTCTCGTGGACATCATAACCGGGACATGCGGCGCCGCTCAAAATGCCCATGGAGGGAATTGTGTCGCCGCAGACCAGCGTTGGTTCGTTCAGTGAGTTACTGGTTCGCTTCTGACTTTGAATGCTGGGTTACTGATTGTGGGCGGTTTGCTTGGTGTAGGGTTCAGCATGTCTGATTGAAGGAGGATGGAAGTCTTCTGAACGATGGGGTATGGACAGGTTCAAGGAATGTAGTGCTCTGGTATTGTGTTGATTATTTTGAATGGACATTTACTGCTTTTGGCCAAATGCGCGAGAACGCGCCCAAGATAGAATCTATTCGATTAGAGTCTCAAGTGCCAACGAAGATCCCATTACTGAGCGAAGCTGTAGGAATCGCCAGACCAAGTATCCTAAAATATATCCAAGTCATTCTTACATAGAATCAGAACTCACCACCTTTCTCTCTCGCCTCCAGCTTCCTCTCGTACTTGTTCAAGAGCAACCGTTCCACCCATCCACCTTTTGGAAACGCTTTCTCCCACTGGTTATGCAGATGCACACCGAACACCTTCCCGAGCGCAGTATCCAACTCGCCGCCTTCCTGCATCCCCAATCCGTAAGTCCACTTCCCCAATGCATCGTCCGCAACGAAAGGGTCCGGAAGACGGTTATCCAGCCTACAAGAGCGACCGTCGCTGAAGCAGAACGGTAGAATCTTGAAAGGCGGGATGCCGGCTACGACGAGCCGTCGGTAGAGTTTGAGGTAGAGAATGCTTCCCCAGTCTGTTGAACCGGGGCGGGGAGGCGTATCGTGGACCATGATGTGGAACATTTCACAAAGGTATCCTGAGTGCTGGCGGAAGCTCATTAGGGCGCCGTTGAGAGGGGCATATTTTTTGTCTGGGATACAACACGATTTTGTCAGAAAGTGTTGTTGCGGACGTTGATGAAAACGCACCATAACAATCCCATTGGGTAACGAATTCGTGTTCTAACAACGGTTCTAAATCTCTGGTGAAGAGCGAATCCATATCGACCCATACACCTCCATAGTTCCAGAGCAGCAGCAATCGAATGAGGTCTCCGTCTAACCAGGCTTTCTTATCCTCGCTCTTCAACAAGGGACTCCCCTCGAGCTCTGTCCCCACAGCCAACCGCGGAATATCCACAATCTTGAGCGCAAATGCACGAGGGTACTTCCTGAGGTACTTGCTCAGAATCTCATTTCCGCTCAGATCGCCATTCGACCAGAGAACCAACCGACTAGTTCGGGTATTCTGCGTCGCAAAGAACGACTTGACCATCCATTCTTGTCGGGGACCAAACGGTGCGAGGTCATGACGCCAATAGGTGTGGTATTGGGTTCGTTGTTGTTCTGGGAGGTCAATTGTCTGAGGCGGGTGTTGGGGCTGAATTGTTCCTGCCAGATCGTAGCAGTCTAATCCAAAACGAAGGGACATCCCGGCTTGAATTTCGTTGTGACGAGGGCCGTAGAGAGCATCCGATACGTTGTACTTGGCACTGCGTGTGGGGTTGAAGCATCCCGCCAATGGTCTTACGGGCTCTATTTCGGTGTGCACCCAATCTCGAGAATATGCTGAGATTTCGATGTGTAATTCATAGCGATAGATGAAGTAGAGGAAGGTCAGGATAACGGTGGGTATGAAAAATTTGAGAAAGGTGATGGTGGAACGTGAACGTAAGATTGCTGTCGTTTTTTGGTACAAGCGAGAGGACGTGGACGCGTTTCTTGGGTACCTGTACAAAAGAAACCAAAAAAAACGAGAACTTGGAGGTCAGAAAAGTTGGAAAAAGGACCAAGTAACGACGCACATTGGTATGTACTCCCCATGGCTCATCGCAGACTGCTCCTGGTCAGAATTCTCTTTCCTTCTTCCCCTCAAAAACCTGTATTCGTGACCAGAAACAGTTTGGCTCTCCTGTAATTCGTTCGAGCGTACAATTGCTAGAGAGGAGATGAAGGTGAGGAGAAAAAGATGAGCGTCCTATTGATGGTGCAGGGTTGCACTGCATGCAAGCCGTTCACTGTACGTTCACTGCGGACCGCCATGGCCCAACATCAAACAAACGCGCGCTCATCAGTATCGTCCCGAGCAGAACTAGCGGTGAGGCCACAAAAAACCAGAAATCTCGTTCTCGGTGTGCTATCACTTCTGTTTGGCGCTGTCGCAGAGTAGAGCTTATTTGCTTGCCAAGTTTACAGGTCATGTGGACCCCCAAGTGCCCATCGTACTACAGGTTCCTAGCTCCAGCTGCCTGGTTCAGTCATTTCCGACCATCAAACCTTGCTCTACACTGCAGTTTTTGCATCCAGATTTACCCGCGAGATGTACCTGAATGTCAAGAGTCCCTTGGACCACGGCCCAGAGATTCATGGAGCATTCTAGTCTCTTTTGGAGCGACTCATCGCTCGACCGTCTCATAAATGGACCGTGTACCACATCTCTGGGTTCGACAAAGTCAAACCTGGTCCAACGGCGCTCGATGAGCTCAAAACTGGCAGCGGAAGAGGCACCAGGAGAGCACCCAAATCCAAGGTTCCTGTCAACCCTGTCAAGTTCATGCTTATCAGATACAGAAAGATCATAAGATCTTATCAATCACACGATTCCATTTTTCTGAGTTCTCCCGATATGCTGGTTTTGACCATGATAAAAGGCCTCCGTGCTTTACTCCACCATAGGGATTCCATCCTTTCCTTCCCTTCCCAGCTCCCAGCCTTCTCCCTAGGTGAATACTTTCTCTCCTCTTTGCGCTTGCCGATAGCTGATCACCCGCGGAACAGGTTCAGGATGTCCTCAGACAAGGCATCGTCCATAGACAAAGCTGGGGATGTCGTACCTGGTACGACTGGCAAGGTTGTCCTCACTGACACCGAAGTGGGCACTGTCGTCCAGTCGAAAGGTGTAACCCGCATGGAGGCCATCAGCCGATTCTCGCTCACGAGTCAAACCACACGCTGGGCCATCTTCCTTTCCGTCTTCATCTGCGCATGGGTGTACATTCTCGACCAGTCCACACTGCTCAGCTACCAGCCCCTCGTCACTTCGTATTTTGAACAGCACAGTTCCGGATTGGCGACCTTGAACATCGCCTCGAGCGTAATCGGTTCGGTGATCAAGCCTTTCATTGCCAAGATCTCAGATATCACGTCCCGTCCATATACTTACCTCATCGTTCTTGTGCTATACGTCCTCGGAATTGTCGTTGCTGCCGCCTCTCGTTCCATCACCGCGTTCATCGTCGGTTCTGTCTTCATCACTATCGGCCAGAACGGTCTCACTCTCCTGAACAACATCATCATCGCTGATCTCACGCCCCTCGAATGGCGTGGTCTTGCTCACGGGATTCTTGCGGCGCCGTATATTGTGAACGTTTGGTACGCGGGGAAGATCGTTGCTGCTCTATCGCAGGGCGAGTTGTGGAGATGGGGTTACGGGATGTTCGCCATCATCATGCCGGTCTGCATCGCACCTGCTATCCTCACCCTTATCAACCTTGATAGGAAGGCAAGGAAGGAAGGTGTCGCGAACGTCGCGTCTAGCGGGGCTACTCAGCGTGATGCAGACGAGAAGGAGGCTAGCGTCGCGGAGGTGCCAGTCGATGTTCCTCCCAAGTCCAGATGGGAGATGACGAAGGGTTTCTTGGAGGAAATCGATGCATTCGGTTTGATTATCCTTGGTTTCGGATGGTCATTACTCCTCTTGCCTTTCTCCTTGCAGAAATACGCACAGGATGGATGGAAGAACCCTTCCCTGATCGCCATGATGACTGTCGGCGGACTCCTGGTCATCGCCTACGTCCCCTACGAGTTCTACTTTGCTCGTTTCCCGAGTGCTCCTCGTCGGTTGATTGTCAATAGGACATTCATCACCGCCGTTATTATTGACTTCTTCTGGCTACGTGAGTCGTTCAAGTACTTGTCCTCCTTTCTCCCGTACTGACATAGATACTTTCGAACAGTCTGCGGCCAGTTCACCGACATGTACTGGAGCTCATACGTTTTCGTCTCCAAAGACTGGAGCATCACACAGTGGACGTACTACAACAACATCCTCACCATCGCTCTTTGTGGTGGCGGAGTCGTCGCCGGCCTCTACATGCGCTGGACCCACCGATACAAAAACCTCCAAATCCTCGGCCAAGTCCTCAAACTCATCGGACTCGGTATCCGTTTTGACGGTAAAAAAGCAACGAGGTCAACAGCAGTGATGATCGCCTCCCCGCTCATTATCGGTATCGGAGGGTCTTTCAGCGTTGTTGGATCCCAGGTCTCCGCTCAGGCGTCGGTGCCGCATCAAGATGTAGCGCTGACTATCTCACTTCTGGGGTTGTGGTCTTCGATTGGTGGTTCGATTGGTGCAGCGATAACTATAGCCATTTGGGGATCCCACCTGCCAAACCTCTTTGCGCAACATCTTCCAGCTGGCACGCCGGCCGACACTATCACGTCGTTCTACAACTCGATTACGGCGATTCGAGAGGCACCGTATGGTTCGGCTTTGCGAGAGGGTGCAATTGAGGCATGGAGGGAAGCTCAATGGGTGTTGTTTGTCGCCGGGTTCACAATGGCGTTCATACCGCTTGTTGCGGCGATGTTGCAGAAGAATTACTGGCTGGGGAAACAGCAGAACGCTGTCACAAACACCTCTCCGGATGGAAGGAGATTAGGGGCTGAGGAGACGCATGAGCACGAGAAACCGAGGAGTAAGATGGAGGGTTATATGAAGTGGTGGAAATATTAGTAGGGTGGAATCGTAGGCTCTTTGGGCTTGGGTATTTCGGGGGCGTCGGTCATGTTCGCGGCCCCTCCATATCTTATGTTTTGACTGTTGCGTTGCACTATGATGATTACTCGTGATTAACAGGCCTTTTGCTTGCGATCGTGAGTTAATGTCGTAGCCTCGTTACTCGAGACTAGCTTGGAACGCAATTCGTCCCGTAGTCGAAAAGGCCAGCGGAATTTGGCGACACAGGCTCAGGGCTCCCATAATCAGTTCAAAATTTAGGGTTCGGATGAGGAAGGGTCTGCGGTAATCTGCCGCTCCGGTCCGGACTTCGTGTAC
>JANHQD010001339.1:0-27767 GCA_024721195.1 Marasmius sp. AFHP31 | reverse complement strand
TAACAGTCCAGTAGGAATCCTCGAAATTATCAAAACTGGGAGGTCCAAAACTCAATTACAACAATTTTGACAATCTTAGAGGAAATTAGAAAAATCTTTCCGATAGGTTTTCCCGCATTTCACCAGGATTTCAAGAGAATATGACAGGCATCCGGCTGGTCAATGGAGGCAACTAGATCGAATAATAGGCACTTAATGCTATGTACAAGCCGGTTCTAGCTACTGAAGACATACTCTACACAACTTGCCTTACGCCGGTAGTCCCTAGTACCAGTATACCCCTCCCTCTTCTCATATCCACGAGCCTGTTTCGGAGAGACCAATAAGCACAGAAGCGATAGACGAGAAGACATGTAAGCCTACCACTGTAAAGAACATAATTGTATGGCCGTCGTGGCCCGTGTAGATAGAGCAAATAGGAGGCAGGTGTTTGTGGTTGGTCTTCAGCGGTCTTGGCATTGACTATGTTAGCGAAACGTTAGGCTGTGAGGCATAAATGAATAAGTAAAATGAGGTAGCACTATTCCGATGATACTGAGAATGGAAATTACACTCACAGCGCAGGTGAAACCACGAGGCGTTCAAACTACTGTCTGCGGATACCATACTATGCGTCATGGCGAGGGGAAGGTCCAGCTGGCAGGTGGACGGTGATCTGCGTTGGGACCGGGGGACGGGAGGAGAGGGGAGTTGGAATCCAAGGGAGGAACGAACAGCCCTGACCTCTCGTCGACGTGTTATATTGCACGGCACTTCCCGGTCACTGTTCGCACACTGGTTCAATTGAAACGCAACCCTTGCGGCGACCTTGGCCTGGCCCGAAGTACATTTTGGCTCAGTGCCACCAGAGTCGGGTGCGAAGTCAACGCGGAGTCCACCAGCGTTGTAACTCTCTTATAGGTGATTACCGTCGGGAAAGCCTATCAAGTTAACCATACCTTCAGGTGGCTCATCTAGCATCAGAGTTAGCAAAAGGCTCACCTCGAGAAGTCTGATGAGTCGGAGCTGTCAGCGTCGTCGGTGGCTAAGACGAGGTACTTTGGTGTAGTTAGACGGCGGCTATTGCTAGACACACAGAATGACACTCACCATCGGGCTGTCTGTGTACTTCAAGTACTGACAAGTTGATCCCTGCTGATATTATTGAAAACCTACTCGGAAGTTAGACAAAGGCTTTGGCTAATATTGGTCAAGGGACGGGACGTTTGACAAGCGCCCAACCTGGGACCGGATTTTGCTGGATTCTCTCGCTTATTTGCCCTTTTGGAGATCTTATAGAATATTAGCCGGAATTTTCATAATTAGCAATCGACCGTTTTCCTGATGACTAATTCACCTCATAGATGGCTATTCAACTTTGCTGGCGAGTCCTCTTTCGAATTCGACGTATCGCCTCTTGCCTGTCTCTCTATATTGACTTGAGTAGCCGGATTGATTTTGACTGGTATGGGAAATCATTCATCGCCCCGGCATTGCTCGGCTGTCTTGATCTTATGCCTCGCGATGGTAGGAACTTCCATGGTATGTCTTCTTTTATCGATTTGAGTCGGGCGGCCAAATCATCTCTATGTAGGTGCTAGGATCTTTATTCTTGGCCGAGAAGGCACGGCGATTCCCTTATTGAATTCACCGGCCTCGTAACCTGTCTTTCTCCTTAGGTCTACATCGTCTGGTCAAACGGATTGGATATCCCGCGTCTCAAGTCTCACGTCTTCAAGATATGTATTCTCGTCCAAGTGATCTTCATCGGGTTCTCCGTGCCCATCTTCTTTACCTGTTTGACTCATATAATGGGAGTTGTGTATTCGTATTCAAACACCGCCAGTGAGCTCTGTTTTGGATGCTCTTATGACGAAGTCTCGTCTGATAGGACAGGATCATTTTGACTACGGTGTACAACTTCATTCAGGTCACGTTCTTCACGTTCATGTTCTATTGGCCATTACGGCGATCAACCGTCAAGAGCAGGACGCTGAGGTCGGTGGCAAAGATGAGTTTAGTGTGAGTGGATTGTCTGATTTTCTAGCAGCGATTAATTCCGTCCCAGGGCCACGTTATTGAGCCTACTGACAGGCACGGTGAGTTGAGCCAGGAATTCTCGATTCAACGAATTCAACTGATCGCTGATTATCTTAGGCCAATTTATTGATTATTCTCGCGCTGGGCGGACGCCAAATTGACTGGATTTGTATGCTAAGTTGTGTCTTGAATGTCTGTTGTCCATCTTGTAAGCACGGTATTCCATCGAACCTGATTTTTCTATCCACTAGGTGACTGTAGACGCCCTGTTGTTCTATTGGGTCTCTTCTGGTGCACCTTCAGGGTCTGTCAATCAATTCACCCTCCCGATCATTTCGGTACCTCTCGGTACAGAAGGGTCGGCCGTTAGGGCGACTTCACGCGGGTTGAGCATCATAAACGCGGATCAGGCTTCGGATGGAAAGGAGGAGACCGACTCATGCATAACCCGTAGTACTCCTCGAGTCGAATTTTCAGTGGACTCCGCAGGTAGCGGTTCCCATCGAAGAACGTCTGGGCGCCTGCGGAGGAATAGCATTTTGTAGGATACTCCATTTGAAGCGGACGTATGAATCATTCTCAGAGTCAGCGAAAATCCAAAAAGAAAGGAAGGCTGATCCTGATGAATCTAGGCAAGATCAAAAATTGGTGGAGGTCGTGATTCAAGCTAGCACTCGAGCTATCCTTCTCCACCCAATTCTCAGCACCTGTGGACAAACCAAGACAGCCCTGATTGTATAACGAGTGTATTCACTGTGTTCAAAGGTGGACGCTTCCAAGCGACTTGCAAACGGAGAGAAATAGGCCGGAGAGCGAGAGCGCAACGATGAGTACAATTCAAGAGGCTTCTCCGCCGGCCGCCCGGAGTCCGAAATCTCCTTTTCGAGTTATTTGGCATTAGCTGAAGCTTTTTGTATTGATCACTCGAAAGTCCTAATATGTTTCTTGTTCTGATATACCACCAGCATCCGCCATCTGGCAGCTGCTGGTTTTGCTACGACCTTGCCCCTAGAACTACGGTTCGCAACTTCCAGAAATCGAGAGTCCACTCCATCAGGCGCCCTCAGGCGCCCTGTCTGTCCTTGCTCCTACATGGAGCTAATCATTCCCATACTCTCAGGTACGCCCGATTGCCGACGACCGGGTTGTTACAGCTCTACTCGGTTGCTATTCGTGGATCAAAAGGTAGGAGATACAGCTAAGGTCCGGAGATTTGATCGCTGATTCCAGCAGATTCCAGCTGATTTCTGGCCATGAGCTGTCACCGTCTTATGCTATAACCACCACTACTGCCCTCAAGTCTTTCTTACTCAAATTAATGCCCGCAGGCTTGTCGCTCATTTTATTTTTTCTTTCGTTCTCTTCTTTCCTCTCGTTTTCTGCCGCTCAAGGAGAAGGTACAGCTAAATGCGCTGATTCGGGGTTGGATTGGTACGTTGGAGGAGCCGGGGAGACACCCTGTACGTTTCAGTTCCTTTTCTTTTCGTGTTCCGTATTGACGGCCTTGGTTGTACTCTAGGTAGAACCTACGAGCGTCTTCGACAGATATGCAACAGCAATTGTCTGTCACTTCTCCCTTAAAACCCATCCTTTCGACGCGATCCTGATTTGCCTTACCCATGTACAGACCGAGTCGGCAAATTGAACCCCAATACCCCGCCAGATGTCTGCGACGAGCAAGTCGGTGCGTGGTATCTTCCCTAGCCCTTATTCAATCATGTTGACCGAGACCTACCGTTCAGCATCGTGCTGCTGTAACAGTGTCTCCTTCGCCCTCAGCATGTTGTGCTTAACGTGCGTACTACATACCATTGCTCATCGGAAACGGACAAACTTACCATCAAACCCAATCATCTCAAGGTGTCAACGGGGGGTAGGATCAGCGGGAATAGGATTCGACGCTGGTGAGTTGTTGATCAAACCCTGTCATGATCTGATTGATTCTGATGTTGTGCTTGGCTACGTAGGTAAAGGCGCCTACCAGATGTACCTGAATGCCGGTCGGGCCAACAACCAGTTTTGTTCACCTCAAGTCAACAAGACGTACGTTTACTGTCTTCCATCGTGAGTGTGGCGAATGAGCGTCTAACCCGACACTCCCGTTCAGGTTGCCGGGAGACATCCAAACTGCTGTATGCAACAATAACATCAAGATCTATGACGGGCTGTATAACTTGTTTTGGGGAGATGGTGCATGGTGACGTATCCCGCCGTTTCGTCCTACGTTTCAAGGGCTGATGAAGATTCCCGTTCCTGCCGTAATAAGGTTCTAGTAAGTCATGTTTTCTCTCATTTCCGTACTTGGCTAACCGTCGTCTCCTTCCGTACAATAGCGTCTACACCTCTCAAACCCTAACCAAGGATCAAAATGCCAATCCCAACACGGTGCTAGGAAAGTGCTCCCCGCCAAAACCCCCTACTTTGACCTCGACCTCGACCTCCTCCACACCGACAACTCCACCTACAACCACAAGTACTCCTACGACGAGTACATCCACCCCTAGTAAACAAGATTCCACCACGACTGAAATTCGGGAAAATGTGCCTACATCCTCGACATCAAACTCCGCCGACACATCCAGTAGTTCCGCGTCTTCCTCCTCATCTGCGGTGGCCCAATTCATAGGATCTGGTGTCGCGCACACCAGCTCAGCCGCTCCCTCTTCCACAGGGCTCGGGGAAGACGTCGGCACGTCGGACCACTCAGGAACGGGATCCGAGTCTGGGGATAGTGCTAGTTCCAAACATCTGAAGAACGGCACTATAGCAGGAATTGCTATCGGGTGTCTGGCATTGATTACGATCATAATCATTGCGCTGCTTTATTGCAGGAGGAGAAGATACGCAGCTCAGCTCTCACGATCGCAACGTATGTCCATTTCTACTCGTTTCTTTCAGATTGATTGACTGATCATCTTTGAAGCCATCTATCCAACAGCCCCAGGCGAACCCGGATCTCCTTACTCTGATTCACGAACTGGACTGAACGCCCAAGACACACTATCATCTCACCCGCCTTCACCTACCCCTCAGCCTCAGCCTTTACTTATTCCGCTGCGGGAGAAGGACCCGAGACAGTTTGCTGAGGCGACGTCCCCATATTCGGACGATGATGGTATGACAGACTCGGACCGGCCTACCTCGGAAGCGTATACGACAACTACAGCAACAGACATGTTGATGATGGAGAGACATGTGGATGCGGGCCCCATTAGATCGAGTATGTTGAATAGGGCACCGTCGGGGAGGCTGCCTCCAGCGTATGGGGATTTGGTACGCGAGGCTGGGATGTCGTCGGCGCCGCCAGTGCCGCTGCTGGGAGCTGGATATGGTCCGGGACAAGATCAGGGAGAGGGACCTAGTACAAGTCGCGTTTGAGTAGGGTTTCTAGTGGGATTCTAAGGACTTTTCTACCTACTGTTCTTGAGAATTTGCTTTTGACTCGGGTAATTCTTGGCACCTCATGTATCTTCTCGTCATCCGAATGATGGGACACTGGTGTAGGCAATATTCTCGCTCCAAAAGATCTTCATCGGACTCGTGTGACTGATTCATCACAGCTGATCTTCCTATTATTAGAGCGTGGAGATTGAGGTGAGCAACGACACTACACATAAGCGATGGCATCAGCAAAGATCCTTCTCCCTTAGGGGTAGACTCTGAAGCAAGCTCCAGAGATCAAACGCTGAGCAGCGCCCTTGTTCGGATTGCGATGGGGTGACAATGAATAAAGGACAGCTCAGAAGATCCTGGGGCCCCCGTTCCCACCTCGCTCATTTCTGAAGCCATGGTATCAGACCTTCAAACAGCCTCATCCATTGTAATCAGCACGATATCCCAACATCGTTTCGTGGCGGTAGGTTCCCGTGCGTCATATGTTATCATCCTTGTACTCAACCTTGGTGTCTCAGTCATTCCAAGGCATGCCCTTGGGTCATTGCTTGACTTGAAATAATTGTCTAATTCTCCTCTCGAAGCCTCAGCGGCGGTTATTGCCGTTTACGATACCCTCCTCAATCTCGACTCGGAGTCCCGCTTCATCTGGTTTGGGCCGTGGACGTCGGTAAAGGTACTCTATTTATTCCAGAGGTACCTCCCGTTCGTGGATAGCGCAGGACTATGGGTATACTGTGGGTAGACCTTTTTGTATACTTTCCTCTGGAAGACAGTTTCGAACGGCAGTTAACTCAAACATCAATACTTAGATCAATCCTTGAGAGATCCCGGCCCTTGTACACTCGTCACAAAGGTCATTGTTTGTACGCCGCCTTTCCTCTATTTATTATTCCATAGCTACAAGCTGATTGGCTATTGGCCAGGGTTGGGCGTGGTCGGACTCCTTGTCTCCGAAAGTAGGTCAACCGTCACGCCCCTTCCGTCAGCGCTTCAGCCGTCAACCTCTGAATTTTGTACTGGCTAGTTCTAATGAGTCTACGCGTGTGGGCCGTTTGGGGACGCAGCATCTACATCGCAGCTGGCTTGGGAGCGCTCTACATTTTCTTGTTCAGTATGAGCTGCTACTACTTCGGGAAATCTGTCAATGAAATTGTCTGTGAGTTGCACCTTTTGTCTCCACTCTTTTTTTACTTGATCAACAACCGTAGACAAGAGCCCACCGGTGGCTATCCCGAACCGCCAGGGTTGTTATCTCCCTGAAGGAGACATCGTTCTTTACAAGGCTTGGATAATGGTAGTTATTTATGATACAGGTGAGTACGGTAGCCTGAGTGCTCCATTGAGAATACGGAATGACGCTGTTGCAGTTACCTTCATCTTGATGATGATCCCCGTTGCCAGAGCTTGTATGTTGACTGGCCCTTAGCATCTTCATTTCCTCATACCTACCAAAACAGATCGCAGGGGAGGTAGGGCCGGTGTAATCAAGGTTATCTATCAGGACGGTGGGTATCTTTAGACTCTAGGGATATGCTGTGACTCACCCGTTCCGGCAGGTATCAAATTCTTTGCCGTCATGTTCTGTACGCCCTGAACCAATCATCACGTTGACCTTCAATCTTATGTCTTCTGTCAATCGTGCATAGTATGTTCAATGGCGAACATCATGGTCATAGTTGCAAATCCTGTACGTTTTCAAGAGATGGCTCCACTTCCGGTTGCTGACTTGCTTTTGCCAGAGATTTGCTTTTCTCCTCACCTCGTACGAAGCCAATGTTCTGTGTCTTGCGATTGAATCATTGCTTATTGTCCCCTAGTGCTGAAAGGGTGCTTCATTCGACGATCGCGAGCAGAGCCATTCTTCACATTCGAAAACAATCATCGAAACAGGAAATCCTTGTCACAAGCGGACAGCAATTCCGATTAAATAATCTCCACCTTGAGGCCTCCGTCACGATGACTGATGCCTAGTACTAACCGACGTCTGGAAAATCTAGTTGACGGGCGAACTTTCTCTTACTGGTGATCACGGTTGCTACGTCGCGGGGGAATGGAATTTTGGTTCGTACACCCGTTAAGAGTCCCCGTATCATAACTTCCACGTTTTGTACATCTCACGTTTGCTATTGATCCACTTCTAACCCGAGTAATCTTATGCTTCGTCCAAGTGACCGAACCCCGCACCTGTGGTCCTCGGGTTCTCAAAGCAGTCCTGATTGCATCGATATGAAATTTGTGAGTTCTAGCAGCAGCGTCCTGGTCACTGGGCCACGGCAGGGCATACTCGCGAAATATGAGAATTCACCTCGGCGGACGTTTGAGTGGCTGTGACCCGTCTCATACCACAAAATCTTGACTGCCACCGACCGGGCGCTGCAATATGGAGTTTCATTAGCGGGCCTGCCGCTGGCGGCAAAAATAAAACACGGGAGAATCATCAGGGTGCATGTGTATAGATAGATATAGGCGAAATTTTAGTTGAGTCGCGAGCATTACCTTCTATTTATTCGATTGGCCTCAATACATTGCAAGCATCAGGGTTGAAGGGAGAGCATATAAAGGCTCGATTTCCCGGGCATTATGCTCTTTGCCTCCCAGTGATGGGCCTGGCACCCAAAGAGGGACCCACTCAGCCTCAGGGAGACAATCATCGTTTACCCCGAATAGTAGCATCTTTTGTCTGTCTAATTAGCTGGTGAGCTCCTTCCTCATGTCTGCGAGTTCTGACCGTCCTCACTAAATTCTGAACCTGTCGGGGTTTTGAATGGAAAGTTCAGCCTTATCGTTCCTAATATCACGCCGTATACCAATCAAACTCTCCACTTGGAAGCGGCTAACTTGGGGAAAGCTCTGCTTGATCTTAATTCTGTGCCACGGGCGAGTCTCATTGTACGAACAGAACAATGTCAGAACTGATCTGGTTCTCTTTAGATGGCTCTTTGTCTTCGTTGGTATGTTCTCAATGGAGCAGTAGCACCATGCGCTATCATGTCCCTAACTTGTTCACACCAGCCGGGCTCCTCTTAACCCTTGTTGCAACTGATCAAAACCCTGAACTTTGCACCTCGATCTTAATGATCTGTATCGTATTTGTGGGAGTCTTCAGGGTATGGATAGGGACTCTCGGCTTGCCTTGCTCTACTGATCATGGAGCTCTAGGTTTTGATTACTACATTTTTGACTGAAAAGGTTCGCATATCAATCGGACACTCGAGCCTGTGGTTCGCGGCCAAGACATTCATTCCAGGTTTACATCGTCTGGTCACACGGGTTCCAGACGCGGCGTTTGCAAACTCCGATCTTCAGAATCTGTGTTATGTTTCAGCTCGGTTATGCAGGAGTTGCGGCACCCGCTGGATTTTCCAAGTCGGGGACAAGGTTCAGTCAGAGTTCGTGTGTCTTCACATTCAAGGAATACGGGTGAGCTAGGGATTGCTTTTCCTTCTGCATGTAATGCCCTTTCGCTTACGCGCGGGTGCACAGATTGATACCCCTGTCGGTATATGACATTCTTCAGGTCATATTTTTCACTTTCATGTTCTATTGGCCGTTATCTCGGTCAAAGGTGAAGACCGCAGCACTACGAACGATAGCGAAAATGACTCTGGTGTGAGTGTCTCGGGCTTGATTTGTTCCGATCACGAAAAGCGATACCCCCTCCCTAATCTATCCATGAAGTGGCACGGTACTGGGACTACTCGTGAGCACGGTGAGCGCTCGAATCTATTATCTTACTGGAGATCGATCTAACCATTGTCCCGGGGCCCTTTGCAGGTCAATCTTGCCTTAGTCCTCGGAATGGAAGGACATCAACTTGATTTGGTGTGCATGACCAGCTGCATTTTGGACGTGCGTATAATCTATTTGTCTCTCAGTAGTGTTCTGATTTCTCAACTTGATCACTGGTGTAATTTTTCGCAGGTTACACTAAATGCACTGATTTTCTATTGGACGTCGTCGGGCGTACCCTCGGACTCCATTGATCACTTCACACTACCAAATATCTCTCTCCCAACAAGCACTACTATTCATGAAGCACGTTCAGGCTCAAGGAATCCACGAAGGAACAAGAAAGCCACCACTCTGAATCCGGTCACATTACGTGAGAATCTTTCACTCTTGATCATCCATGACCGTCAAAGAGACCATCGTCGTTATCCGGGTCATGTCGCTGGAAGCTCAAGACCACGGCAATGGCCGGACGACCATCCAATGATTCGGACCCCGGAAGGGAAGGTGAGCGAGGATCCGGTTGCTCTAATATTATCCTATTGAACATTCAAGGTGGCCAATACTCAGCCTGACAGGAAACGCCGAAATACTTTATCATAGAGCGACCCCCGTGAGCTATAAATTCATCGATAGACAAAATTTCCTTGGATTAAAGACTGTGTGAGGGCTTAGCGGACGCACAAATTGTACGGTTAATCTGAACGTGTGCACTGGTGAGGTTCATCATGCATTTTGAGCTCCTCCCACGATATCTACGTGACGACTTCGATGTACGTAGATATGTAGGGGAAAGTGATGAGCATATGGCGTCGGAAACCTTAGCCGATGACGGATGACGGCTGACTCACCTTCGCTGTCTTTGCTAGCGCTACTCAGAGCTCTTAAGAGTACTGCTCACAACATGGAAACACATTCGTCCCGATCTGTTGTAACAGGGAAAGGCGAGTGTCTCAGAGCTGGAGTAACGTTCGTAGTGATCGCACTGTTGGGGTTGAAATGGCTGTCGATGGTGACTGACGCAGTTTGCCTGCTGAACCGTACGCTGATTTCTTATTCCGACAAACCTCGGCAAGAAAGGCAGTCAGGAAGGGAGGAACGGTGGGCGTCCGAGGAAGGTCACACATCTTGCGCCACAAAGAACTTGACTATGATCATCTCAGATTACGTGTTCATAACCTGATTGCTTCCCCGATCTTGAAAGAAGAACAAGGCTCAGTACATTATTTGGGTAGCTCAGTCAGCAAACATAGTAGGCCGATAGATGAATCCAAACACAGTGGTAAGAACGACGAAAATCAGTACCAAATCGCATCCTTCGAGTCCTGGAATGGGCTATGGCTTGGGAGATGGTGTGTTCCATATTGGGTTTGCGACTTTTGACAGCCTATAGCAGGAATGAACCACTTAAACGCGGTGAAGTTCTCACCGGTGAGGCCGGGAGCATTATGTTCTCTCACGAGAACAAACAAAAAATTTAATTAAGGTAGGGCTCGCGAACACTTTCATTCAGTTTGAGCTAGTACCATTTGAGATGTTAGTGGCCGATCCACTCCCCTCTTCAGGTTCAGTAATATTTAAACGGGTTCTGAACGGCGCTGTCAACGGAATCTATAAAACGCTTGCGTATGCGTGCATGCACCTGTTCCTTTCCCTCGCCCCCTACGAAGAATGAACCCGATAGCGGAGGTAGGATCCGCCTGGTCTGAAGGGTATTATCGTTCGCCACAAGTGGTAACAAGCTTCTTCTGTCTACTGGGCTGGTGAGCATGTGTATCCCTTCGGTTAATCCACGCTAAATCTCGTCCCACCCGGTTTTCTACGCACAAAGCTCGCTTTTATCGTTCCTGATATCGCGTCGTGTACCAACCAAGTTTCATAAATGGAGACAGTTGACCTGGGGAAAGCTTTGCATGATCTTGATGTTGTGCGACGGGTGAATGGCTTTATCATCGCACACATGAAGGGTGCTGACACTTGATTTCTTTGTCCCTCAGATGGATCTTTGTCTTCCTTGGTCAGTTTCTCCTGACTATAGCAACCCATAACGGAGATCTCATCCGCAACCTTGGCGGCAGCCGGATTTATGATGACTGGTGTCGGGACTCATCAGAATCCCAGACTTTGCACCTCCATCATGATAACTTGCATCGTATTTCTGGGGACCTTTAGGGTACGATCTCATCCATCGAGCCGTCGTGGACACTCGTGCTGAATTGCCACGTTCTTCTCACAATTTCGTCGTAGGTGCTAGTTGCTGCGTTTCTCATTGAGAAGGTTCGTATCTCAATTGGTTACTAAACGCTGCAATTTGGATGCAAGGTCTTCATTCAAGATTTACATTGTCTGGTCCAACGGTTCGCGATTGCCGCGCTTGAAAACTCCAGCTTTTAGGATGTGCCTTCTCTCTCTATTCGGTTACGCCTGTCTTGCAGTACCCGCTGTGTTCTCACAGTCCGCCTCAATGTTCAATCAAAGGTCGTGTGTTTTTTTGTTCAAGACATACGGGTGAGATCCTAGTCGGCCGTATATTATGTATGATGCTCATAATTCCCGGCACAGGTTGGTAGTGCTATCGATATACGACCTCCTTCAGATTGGCTTCTTCACTTTTATGTTCTGTTGGCCGTTATATCGCACCAAAATCAAGAGTACGGCCCTACGTACAGTCGCAAAGATGACTCTAGTGTGGGTCCCTTACGCTCGAGTTTCCCAGGCGATAAGATCTCATACTTTCTGCTTCCGTTTGAAGAGGCACGGTATTGGGCCTCTTCGTTAGCACTGTCAGCTCTCTTGCCTATCAAGAAGATTTAGATATCGACCTGACAATTTCTCTGCCTCTCGTGTAGGTAAACCTCGCCTTGATCCTCGGAATGAAGGGCAATCAGTTTGATTGGGTGTGCGTAACAAGTTGTGTGTTCGATGTACGTCAGTTTGCCCCCAGTTCCACATCTCGCTCTGATCGTGTTCCTCGGTTCACAAAGATTACGCTAAACGGACTTATATTCTATTGGGTCTCATCTGGTGCTCCGTCGGATTCCAAAAATCACTTTCCACTTCAGACTATTTCCCTCCCGACGATCACTACTCAACATCAGATTCCTTCGAATGCAAGAGACTTTGGATACCAGTCATACTCAATCATTCACAGTTCCCAAATCGCCGACTACCGAAGCAATAGCAAAGTCGACGCGAGACCACGGACGTGGCCTGACTCGGATATGAATACTCAATTCACCTTAACAGCTGATAAGGCTATGGTGAGCATACAAAGCACGTTCTAATTGAACGTTCCTTACTTATCCAAACATTCAGCTCTCTAGAACACGCCGCAATAGTATCTCGTAGCCTCTCCGCCGTGTCTTGGGGCTAGAATGTCAGGAAGAAACCTGATGATGACTGATGATTTAGGATCAACTATCGGACTCACAAAAGATTTCGGGAGAACGCGATCAAAGATATCTGTTGAAACGCGAGAAATCGAATCACGGAGTGTGATTGTCCTAGACCCTGCTTAATAAATGGTATACTATTCGATACTTGTGGCGCGCATAAAAATAGTTATCCGCCCGCTCACGAAGAGCAAGAATGCTTTCTTCGAGTACCGCTAAGGAAATTCGTCAGAAGATCGCAGCCCACTCGTTCGCCATGACGCCGTGTAAATTGTGGCTTAGGGGATTGCCGAGGTGTGATGAAATCTTTCGACATCCCTCGCACACGAAACCAGTCCCGTCTGGCGCGATCATCATGGCAGTCCAGGTCAAATACGCGAGAATATTGCTTCCCGTCAAAAAACGGTTCCTCCCGGTTTGGAATGGGAAAGAACATATCGGCATCTATGTGCGTTCCTCGCATTCCTGTTTACGGCCTCGAGTTGCCGACTCACACGCTAAAGATTTTGCCTAAGAAAATACTAGCCGGAGTGAAACATATGATGTAAACTGCCCCCAAGGAGATCTTAATGTGTATTTTTCATTCTCAGACGGCCCAAACACCCAGCTCATCAGCCCTAGTCGATGGAGGTACAGTATAGCGTTTGAGTTGTAGTAGGGATATAGATGATATTGACTGTTACCTCCGGAAAGAAGGAGCCCCACCAGGCTCAACCCTGCGAAAGCCCTCAGGGACGAAAATTGTCAGACGTTGGACGGGCGTCCATTCAAGGTCTTGATAGTGACCATTGACGAGACAAAGGCCCGGGTTGGAGTCAAATCCGTATCTCGATGGTAGAGACTTAGCTTAAGACTCACGATACATTAGCAAAGCTAATGCATATCCATGGCTTGGAAACACTATGGTGATGGATCTTACTATTCTTGAGTCCTCGAAAAGGCTGTTGACTTTGGCCGTCGAACGAAGGCAGCCACGCGTGTATCTCTTTGGGCCGGTGCCCAGCACATGGTGGGAGTTCCGCATCTTAATTACAAATCTCTTGAGAGAGTACCGCAACATCTGCGTTTCGGGTCTGTTGTTCTGGCTAAAAATGGCGTAGAAAAAACAAGGTGTTGAAGTCCGTAATTTTATGAGGGTGCTTGTGGCGTAGGTTTACTGGTCAGCTGACGACTTAGTATGATTGTTGAGATTGTTCGGCAGTATGAATCGGATTCCTCAAGACACAGCACACCTCTTACATGCGTAGATGAGCTCGAAAAAGCGAGCAGCTCCATTGAGGCATCAGAATACGGTGCCACCCAGCTGCCATGAGCTCCGCTAGCAAACTTATCACTGACCTTTCACAGACTTTTCATATCTAATAATATGAGTATTTGATGGTTCACGTATGAGTAACACTGTCTAGCTTAGTACTCTTTGAGTACTTACGGTGTCATAAGGTCAGCATACACAAGTCCCGGGTGTACGGGAGGTGCCTGCTCAAGCCCCAAACACCGTTTGTGTTTGATATCCTACGCCGCCTTATTTGCTATTTGTTCCTGACGTCTCCGAGACATGCAAACTCCTTAATTGCATCCCATTTCCGCTCGCTACGAAAATGCCTTGCTGTGACGATTGTCTTCGGATATCGAGAATGGCCCTGCTTGCGAGTAAGGAGTGTAAAACCCTTCCAGGACTGAAAGTCATTGATTGGTTAGTTGGCCAGCGTGAAGTGGTAGCATACGCGGCGTACGAGGTGAGGAGGTAAACGAGGTCCTGGCCGGACGTTAGTAATCAAGAACGGTAGCTCACATCACAGAGAGCTACTTACCGGTCGTGTAGCTATGACAATGATATTGATCATAGAGCTCACTTCGGAGGAGAAAATGAGTTTGGATAATCGCAGTACAACCAAAAAGGGACCTACGGAACATGATGGCGAAGTAATTGATGCCTATTGTACAGGATGAGCTTCTGAACTGAATCGTTCGCCTTCTCCACTGACCGTTTTGATAAATAATCTTCACCATGCCAAACTTCCCACCAGTCCGATCTGGCGTACGTGAGGAGACGTTGATGCTAAGCGGGAACGGGCTCACATGCTCTCTCAAGAGGAATCATCATCAAAATAAAGGTAACTGATTCGCGGTCAGTTTGGTAACCCCCACGCGCCATGGAATGCTCACTGGTGTCGTAAATCATCACCATAGTCCAAACCAAATACAGGTGGTTATCCCCTCCAGTAAAAATACAGCCTTCAAGGCTCGAGATTGCAATGGGGGGATGAATGTCTATGGTGGTGATTAGTGACGGCGCCAGACATGAAATGAACTTTCTTACAACTTATTGCCGCAAGATACTTCCCAAAGTAGATAAAAACCGGGCTAAAGCACCCTGCAAAGATCGTGACGAGCACGGCTGCAATGTACCTCTTTCGTCCCCAAACAGCCCACACACGTAGCGTCATTATAACTAGCACATTGCGAATTGGTGATTGGGAATATGCGATAGCTTTGAGGTACTTACCTTCAGCCAGAAGAACTCCTACCAGACTCATCCCTGCTCCAGCAAACTGATAAGTCGCCAGTGTGTGGATCATGATAGAGGAAAGGAACGCACATCCAATTACCTTCATACTCGCCTGACAAGAGCTTGGATCTTGTACCGAATGCTCTGTCGAGGGTCGGATCAACATTCATATGAAACACCAAACATCACCCACGATAGATCCACAATCCCACAGAATCCACGAAGGGGAGATATTTCTGGACTAAATAGACCGCCTTCATCAAAGTCCAAGGCGAGAGCCATACAAAGCGCAACTCCAGATCCAAACTGAGGAGTGTGTCATAAACAACAAGGGTGAGAGCGACGACTGGTAGGGATTCGGACGTCAGATTTTTGACCTCAACTACAGTCCCACGAGTTTACCCTGCATATACTGTCACGGATTCATGAGTCAATGAGCGATAGAATAAAGAATGGTGTACCTACAGACAATGGACGAAGTTGAGTGATGATGATGGTGACGAGCGATAGAGCTGCTTGCGCCTCTTCCGGGGACATGGCGGTCAACTTGCTGAAAGGCTTTTGCTTTCCAACTTTTTATCTGTGCCTCCCGCAAAGATATTAATGAATATTGGCGGATCATTCCCCTCGTGCCTCAGCTCAGGTCTCGTCCTGCAGGCACCAATCCGAAGATGGCAAGGATTGATCCACGGGTCGGGGAGATTGTCACATCAATGGATGGTGGGCATGGCGAGAACATCAGTTGATTGATGTCATCCGAATCAGTATCATAATCATAGGAATGACCACCCCCGACAAAAGGACACTGCGAAGCTCTAGGACCTCGCAGTTGGGTGGTATGACAAATGAGTCGATCACGTTGCCTTTATTATCTTCGATGAACTCTCGACGCCAAACAGGCTAGTTAGTGAAAGCAGCGGCGAGTCTGATCAAATCTTAGGATCCCGTTTCACTCGAGAACGGACCGCACCACCTGCTTCGGAATATGTGGGTCTTCTCGAGGGGCTATAAAAAGAGCTGAGAGGCTGTTTCATCTCTCGACTAGTTCCTGAACATACAATCGAAACAGTAAACTTGCAACTTGATGGCTGTGGTCTGGAGCAAGTCGAATGGTGGCTTCTGACCGACTTTGAATTTCGGACCCCGTTTGATGCTAACGGGTTGCACGCGCGCTCAATGAGACGTTAGTCCGCTTGGAAACTTCAGCTAAACCTGTCGCCGGACGAGGTACTGACCCATTTCGCTCAATTCGTATGGGGGTTTCGATGTGACAACAACATTTGGCGGAGGGTTTTCGTATGAACCTCGTGTGACCAGTGACACCCAAAAAAAATTTGTATGGGAACCCCGAGCATCCGAGTTGGAACCAGCGGCGTATTTACATTCTAACCAGTGTCATCGGCATATTTGAATGTTTGAGCTTGAAGACGATGGTGAGGGAAGAGGTGAGAAGGAAGGAAGGAAGAAATTGGGATTCTGAAATGGTAGGCAATGTTGGTCACCGGAAATTGGGCCGCCTGAAATTTCGGTCACATACCGGGACAATTCGTATGGACCCCTTGTGACATAGTGACCATCCGAAAAATTTTCGCATATGGAAGGCTGTGTGACGTGTGACATACGAATTGAGCGAAATGGATCAGTAGATTCTCCCTTGAATCTCTACCTCTAACCTCTCGGTATTTTACCTTCCTCTTTCCCTTGAATTACTCGTCAAATACCCCCAAGTTTTTCTTGTGGGTGATCATCAAACAATGGTTCTAGTTCACGACAGCAATGAAGATTCGTGCTGACTAATCGCCTGGGCAATGACCGTATCACACGTTCTGAGGCGAATACCACGGTTATTTTGGTGCAGATGGGTTAAAAATTGATACGGAGACGAGTGCTTATCTCGGTTCAATCCCACCACTACCTACCATCCCACCTCAACCTCATTTGTTTCCCCGTTCGTTGCCTCTTCTTCTAGTCTTCACGAGAAGATTGCTAGACACAGCAGTTCAAGCTACCCACAGGTATCCACTCTTTACGAAGAGAGTTTTAATTCATTGTAGTTCTGACACGTTTATGGGCCGCAAGGTCATATGCACAGATTCTCCCAGCTACTCTCTACGAGACCATGCCGAAATGTCGTAGTCAAAGAGCGTTTCAAAAGTGAGTACCTGACGGTATAGCAGCACTTGAGATGATTATCCGTCGAATATCTGGGTAGGGTTCGTAACCCATCGCGTGCACCATATGCTCTGGCTCTTCAGACGCATCGACATCCATGATGACGCTCATGACAGATCTCGCAATTGAGCTCCTATTGATAGGCGTAGAGTAGTCTTATGGTAATGTCGGGGGGTCTATAGGGCCAGAAAATGATTATGTAATTAAGGATCCTCCCACGACCCTTTCCCTCACTCGACCTCGATCGCGTCGTCGCTCAGAGTTCAACCCGTGTAATTACGCCCACATTCGTCTAATACTATCAATTTTCAACTCTCATAACGCGCTATCATGTTTTAGAACACGTCTCAATCACCGAAACGACGAAGATTGCGAAAGAAATGGCTCACCATCATCGATGCCAACCCCACCATACACACGGTAACACCCCACTACCCAGTGCAGCAGACTATCGCTTGCTCGTTAATAAAGTTGGGATGCGGTCTGAACAGGGTTGTTGAAGGGGAGGACCAGTCAGATCGTAACGAGATTGGATGTCGTCGACGACGGCGGGAGGGCAAAAGAGAAAAATTGTCATCGGTCCGACCTGGCCCGTCCGATCCGGGGGCACAGGATTAGCTAATTAAGGCTGGCCCTATAGAACGCCCACTTTAATTCCAGACTACATATCTACGTACATCGAAGTCGTCACGTAGATATCGTCAGTCTGGTTCAACGAGACTAGGCGTAGAGGCGCAATCGCTGTAGTGTCCCTTCCCTTCGCATATGAGAGGGCACTGGCAAGACCCATGATCAACAAAACTGCTACCGATACTGCTACTGTAGCTCGGGCTATACCCCTGGACAAGTAAGCCGGATTATTATCTATATGCCACCGACTCCATAACCGAGCACAGGCCACTTTCACGCGGCGCGGCAGCCATGTGGTTAAAAGGTAATAGATAGTACGTGCTCAAGGCCCAACTGCACTTTGATCAACCGGCAGAGTGGGTATTGGGTCAGCGTTGAATTAGTTACCGATAGCATATTTACAAAGACGTTCTCTCCCTCGTTTGCAGGCAATCTCTATCTGCGAATGCAACGACAAATCTCCAGCCCTTCGAGAGCAAGCTGAAGTAGAGATGACTCCACCAAGTTCGAGACTGCCTCTGGCGATGGGTTTCGACGAATCTCATCACTGAGATCCTTGGCGATCCTTGCACACCACGCACGAATATCGACCCGATAATGGTCCGTCCTAGTCCACGAGGATAGTTCGTGACATTGAGTGCACGGAGAGCTATGACGGAGGGTTTCCCACTGGCCACCGATTGTGTTAACCCTGACTCTCCCATCAGACGAGCCTTCAAGTGATTCCCATGCCTTGGATGTAACTTCACACTTCCAAGAGCACCCTGCTATCTGCATAATAATCCATCTTAGGCGACGATCTTCGTCGCCGGTGAACCCCAGCGTCGGTGTCGGTGTGATACAGAAGAATGATTTCGCGTTCTTGAATATCTTCAAGACGCGGGAAGCCTCTTTATTCCTTTTGAGACCCTTTCTCGAGCGGAAAGAAATCGAAGTAAATTAGTATCGAAGTAATCGACCAGAATGAGGAGATATAAGCCTCCGTACCTCTAACCACGGGATCAGATCCTCGATTTGCCTGTATAGAATGGCGATCCCGATTTTGCTTGGGTCCCGATACGACCAGTCTTCTTTAGACGGCGCTACCCAGGAGATCTGTAGCATATAGTTCAAGAGTACTGAGAACTTGATACGACAAAGCTCCGGAAGAAAGAACTCTCCGGTCGGATTGACGAGACGCATCGCATGCCAGCCCGAGAGTATCAGATCATCGAACGAATCGTCACTGAAAAGGTAAGTTCAGTATCGATGAGGGTGCGTAAGACATTTGAGGAGCCACTTGTCGTACCGGGGGAAAATTATCTCCTCTGGATTGTAAATGTTTTCAAGCAATGAAAACCATTGCTGAATGAGCAATGATGAAAGCTTAGCCCCATCTTTTGCATCCATCTTGAGCAGAAACTCAAGAAATGAGGGGTGGTAAGCTTTAATCTCGTCTTCGGGTCCTTGGAATGACAAACACGAGCGCAGGGCTTCGAGGTCCCTGGAAATACTCTCACTCGTAAGTTGTGGCATAAGATATCCGAGGAATCGCCGCGTGATCATATTCTTGGGTATCAAAGCCGGGTGGGCGTGAAACAGGGCGATGGATACCACGGCGCACATACGGTCGGTGTCTACGCCAGCAGATCGCACGATATGCAAGTAGAGGGAATGTAGTGATGTCTTGACAGTTCCTGTGGTGGAAAGCTTCAAGATTTCCGTGAGCTGTAAGTGCGGCGTGAATTGATGCTCGAGGAACCGGATGACTGTGTGGGCATATTCCGTTTCACCCGAAGCCTTCTCAATCAACGTCTCGAAGTCTCGGTTTGATGGCCATTGCATTGACAAATCTGACTGCTGGTTCTTGTCGGTAGAATGAAACCCCCTAAATCCTTCGGTGAGAGTGTGACGAACGTTTTCGTTTGCAGTGTAATCACCATCGAGGAGGAGGAACTTCGTGAAGCTGCCGAGTGCCGCACGATCATTGAAGTACTCCCATATGACGTCATCGGGTCGACTGAAGACCAGGAAGCGGAGGGGAAGATTGTCGTTGAGTGCTGATGCGATCATAGATAGCACCTCTCGTTCTTCGTGCGACGAGGCACATTTGTTTGGACCATCCAGAATGATCAGCATCGATTGAGCACCCTCTTCGGTGGATCTCCATTGTAGCAACGGTCGGGAGACTAGATGTTCAAACTGTGCATCCAATGTTGTGCTGAGAATTCTTGGTTTCGCCCGAATGGCGCTATAGATGAGCTCTCGGAGGTTCGAGTCGACTAATGCTAGTCCATGTGCGATGGCTGGTATCAGGTAACGAGGATTGTTGCGGTTGGGATCCTTTTTTGAAAAGAAGAAACTCGCCGCTAACCTGCCCTGCTCGTCACAAAACTTTGCAACGGCAGCGGCGGTATCTGACTTCCCGGCTCGGCGTGGACTTCGCACCCAGCACAATCTCGAGTTAATGTCGCCATCGGAGCTGGAAAGAGCCCACGCTTTCAGTTCCTCTAGGATTTTTCCCTCGGCAATTCTTGGTGTGGACGCCTGTCGGCGACAGTCATAGGAGAAGGAGAAATCAATTCGTGAGAGAATCTCTTCGAGACGGTCTGGCTCGCTGGGAGCTGGAGTATCATTGTGGTTTGGTTCGTGGTCAGGAAATTGATGACGTACCATTGTAGTTATTGTACTGATCTCCTTCGACATGGCTAAAGTTTGTTGATCCCACAAACTGGACGTCTGATGCATCTGCTAACACGGAGAAGCCCGTTGTAGTTCCGTATATGGCTTCATCGCGATCTTCTGGCATATTCTAGTCTGAGAAGGGCGAAGTCCGCTGGGTGCTGATGATGGTTGAGTAAAAACCGGTGCCAGGTAATCCGTGCTGGCTCATGCCAGGCTGTGTTATTTGACCATCATTCCCACGGCCATATGACCCCATCAATGCCGCTACTCAGTGTTTCTTTTGCCTTCAAATGGGGTAGCGTTGAACTCCAACTGGCAAGGATCGTTACAAATAACGCTGGAGGCTCATACTAAGTTCAAATATATATACATGAGAAAGCATATGAATAGATACGTATATTTTCGGTGGACCAAACCCGCGGAATATCACAAAAAATAAATATTCATTCAATTTCAGACCGCCTTTCCAGGCTCGTTGTCAGCAAACCTCGACGGTCGGAGGTCAATGGTCTCTCTCTCTGAGACAGACTGCTGTGTTCCTGGCTCTTGAAACTGAAGATTCGACACCACTTGCTGTACGCTCTGAATAGCCTTGTTGTATGTGACGCGCACGATAATCAATGTCGGAGCGAGGCCCTAAATATGGGTTGTTTGGGTGGGTGGGTAGTGAGCTTCCTGTCTTTCAGTGAAGATCAGAGGCTCGACTTACCGACATTTGTGTGGAGATAAGAAGAAGATCAATCGGATTCCTTCCTTCCGCTCCGGGATCCAACAATGCACTAAGAAGAGTGTATCCCAGTAGCGTTGCAGTGTATAAAAACCCAGACTCGACACTGATGATGTGAAAGTATCAGCTTCCCTCTACGGTCTGGATTGGCTTTGCCGGAAGGCGTACATGATGTATACGATTGCCTTGTACCGGGGTCCAATCCCTCTTCCCATTAGTCTTCGTGCCTGAGAACTAATCCACCATATACGTCCGGCTGGAGTAGGAATACGTTTCTCGATCAGTAATCGTCTGAATTGTAACATGAGAGACCTGCCCGTCAACATTGTGAGCAGAAAGTTGAATCCGGCGACCGCCATCCAAACATCAGCGTTGAGGACTTGATGTTTTACTGCTATTTCGTGGTTGGCTGGATTGCCGGTGTTGCTTACGGCAATGACGCCTGGGATATTGGCCCCAAATATCATACCTGTATGACTTATGAATGTCTATGTGTTTTCATGGTGAATATCAAAATACCGTTCAACGCAAAAGAGAGCGCAGCGAGCGGATACAAGACCGACTTTTCGAAATCCCAGACGATATAGCAGCGATGAATCTGGCTTAGGCATTAGAACGTCTTAAACATACCGATATTCTATGTGTCGACTTACCAGCATACAATCAGCGACAATGCTGCAGACTGCGTGTTAGACAGTTGTATTCTAATGGGAACGAGGATGAGATACTTCATGAAGTTTGATACGACCAGGTTGATAGCCACTCTATGTTACGCATGTTGGTCGAGGTTAGAGAAAAGAAAAGCAGGGCTTACGATACAGTTTTCACAGTGTCGTGAGCTAAATATCCGTAACGAAAACTATACCAGTCCCGAGTCTTGGCGGCAGCAAAATCGGCTGCCGCCTGATACGTGACGAAGACAGCATTTATTCCGACGATGAGGGTGTCGAAAGCAAAAAGAGCGATTGTGCACCACAGGTACAGCCGAGGAGCTGAAGTATTCCGTCGCTTGGTGAGGGCGTGCACAGACAATCCGAAGACTACCACGTAGATTCCTGGTCATTCACCAGATCATCAAAGATGTTGCAGGGTCGGGAAGGACTCATAGCCTGATGGGCCTCACCGTATACGAACCACAGCAACTACATATAGACAACGATGAGCAAAAGTGAGCCGTTGCAAACACAAGGACCATGAAATAGCTTACAGACAGATTGACCGCGGGTGTGACTATCACTACTCGCGTAGTTACAAAGCGTGCCACCTGGCTCTCAATGTCGTCCGGTGCCATAGATCGAGGGTAGGCGGAGGTGGGGAAAGATATGCTTCAGTGATTTCTGGCATGGGCTTTATCTTGATAGCGCAATTCATCAATAGATGAAGCATTTCGTGGCTCGTAGATCTAGACAAAACCCACGAAGGAGATAATATCAACATATGACACCGATAAAGCGGACGCTCCACGACGAACCTCCATCATGAGTATCAGATGATAATGTGGGTGAGCTAAAGCAATGCGTGTAATTGCACCCCTTCTTGATCAGCTCACGGAACCTATCTTGGACTTGACCTCTCAATATCATCGTGGTCTTAATCCCCGTGATAAAACCTTGTTCCTTGCGTTTTCAGTGGCGAAGGCAATGGAAAACCGAGATTGACCTCAATACATTTCTGGGATACCACTGTATGGACTGTGGAGTGTTGAACCCTCGTTGTTACTATACTGAGGCAGGTAACGGATGACCCACACCCATAGGCAATGGCTAATGCAAGATATAGAGGCTTGCTAACGTTCGGGTCATCTTTCGAAAAGAATAAACTGGGCTTCAGCTGACCTGTATTGAACGACTTTGCTACGCACGCAGTTTTTTGTCTCCAAGGGAACCTCGAGCCCAGCATACCTTCGGGCGTCTTTCAATCTCCGTCGTCGAGGAATCCCCAGCTATTCAGCTCGTTTACGACCTTTCCCCCCGAAGGCACCTGTAGAATAGGGTGGATCGGTTTGGGCGGTGACACTCATGATCGGAGAACGAAATATGGATTTTCGTTGGGATTTCCGCCAGATAATCCGGCTCATTGCGAGCCAGAATGAACATCTCAGCAGGAGAGCCAGAAATCAGTCTCATACTACATGGTAGTGGCTGAAACAACTTCCTTCGACACGGCTGAAACCAGCTGTACCTTTCAAACGTACATGGGATGCACCGGCGAATGTATCAGGCGCAGCTTCTACGTTGGTGATCCTTGGAAGTTGGGGCATAGCGACGAATATGGGAGTAAGGGAAAAAAGGGAAAAGACACTCAATGACTCAATGCCTCTCCCGTAGCCATATGCAGTCATGTAAGGTTGACATGGACGTCTAGATCTCCCAAGGCATGAATATAGCGGGCCAAAGGTGGGCAAGTATGTATGAATCAACGCCGCACGGACCCACGCCCGCCACTGGACGTCGCACGAGATTGGGGCTGTCATCGGGCTAGGAATGGCAGGATACCATAGCCTTAGTGGAGTTTGCCCTAAGCGCTAAAACCCAAGTTATCTTCGTTGCGTAGGCTTACGAAAGCTAGGCCAACACCGGGAGCAACCTGCATGTTCAAGGATAATGTTTTTCAGTCTCCAAGCCACCTCTCGAATGGAGCTGCTCAGTTTTGCTGGGAAAGATTTGATTGGGGGTTAACGATAGGTGCTGAGGTCGGGAAATGGGTTGCTGTACTCACAAAGCACTCGTATCAGCTCAACACTAATATAGCGCGCTATGGGAGTTCATCTTCATGGGTACTGTATAGATTTGTAAGAACGACGTAACTAGAGTAACTGTGGTAGCCCGTGATGGTGGCGGGTCGGAAATCAAAACAAGAGCGGAAAACGACATTTCGCTTGGACTCATCAACACGTGCACCGAAGCCGGGACCCCTGGGACTGCGGACCCCGCAAGACTACTATGAGCTTTCCTTGTTTCTCACCGTCACCATCTCTCGACAACGACTCACTTTCCTTGTCCCATATACACGGCCTCCAAACCTTGCAATTTCGTCCTCACTGCTATGCGCACCATCATATTCACATAGTACGGAAACCTCTCGACTGCGGAAGACGGATATGGTCTAGGTCACGGCCGAAGATGACGACAAAGACAAAACGGTACTCTCGCTGCAAACAGTATATCTAGCCTTATCCGCTCAGTCGAAGAGGGTATATAACTAGCGTTCGATACTCTCCACGAGCATTCTACCGCCCTCAATATGGCTACGACCCCACCGTCAGGAACACCTACCTTGGATCCGAGTTCGACGGTATTCCCAACGTGGACGCGTACTTGGACTCGAGGCGGGGAATGGAACGGGAATAGGACATGGGGGGGAGGAAGCGGGAGGGGAAGTCAAAGTGACCAAGACCGACGAGGAAATTCCAATGGTTCGGTATATTGTGAGCTATGCTTCCTTGCCCTCGTTCTCTTAGTTCTGATTCGTTAACGTCGTTTTGTACAGTGTACGCAATAATGGGCGCGCTCGCTGGATTGATTTTGGTCTCAATCATTGTGTTTCTCTACTACAGAAGACATCGCCGAAGGACGACAGAGCATCTCTCGGCGGTGGATGATAATACTCCGCAAATGAAACCGACTCTATGGGAGGCCTGGTTGAGGAAGGATAGGCAGAACAGGCTAGATGTGTCCTCTTGGGCTGACGAAAAGGTAAGTTTACTTCTATGATTCTGAAATTCCCGAATACATGCGACTGGTTGTCTTAGCTTCATGAATCGTCCTAGCCTTCGCTCTCATCCAATATCTCCAACCTCATCTCGTTTATCTGCTCTCTTCTTCTTAAGTCATAATGCTCATGCGATATTTATAGCCCGTATCCGCCAGTGTTGAGAAGAAGTTACGCGCCGAAGCAGATCAAGGCACCCTGCAGGCTTTTGCCCCAATACACCAAGCAGATACTCGCTACCATCGTGGCGCACGCTACTCTAGCATCTTCACTAGTCCGAAGTCACCCGTTTCGTCTCACAGGTATTCCTCTCGACGCACATCCGAGTCAGGATCCTTTACATCGTCTTTGATGTCTGAATCAACCTTCGATTCATCACTACCACTCTCAACTTTCTCGTCCGATGGGGCTAACACGGGTACAGTCTCAGTGCTCGTTGCAATGCCAGCTGCCCAGAGCGCGAACGGAAATAGGAAGATGCCGGAGGTCGAGTTTGGAAGTACTGTTCTCGAGGTCATAGATCCAAAAGGTGGCGGTAAGAGGGGGGCGTAATAGGCTGGGAGGATGGCTCGTCGATGTATATACATAGATAGCTCGAGGGAGTGTCCATAGACGATATAGTGTTCGGTCTATTGTATTGTAAGTTCGTGATTATGATGGTTCCCTCTTGACTCTCCGACCCACAGCGGGCCGAACCAGTCTCCTGGACATCCAGCGCGGTTCCGGCTCGAATTAGTAGCCTCCACAGAAAGAAGCGGGTAGCTTCGTGCTTAAGAGGCTTGACATGACCACTTCTTCATCGCGCGATGCATTTATCGTGTAGACGCGAGCCCGAGGGGTCTCTGATTCCTACTTCTCGTTCTAACTACGCTTTACGCCTCCAAAAGCGGTGCTTTTCTTTCCGCATAACACTACTCCCACAACATCAGCCAGGTTCATCAGACACGTACCACGCTCGATTGCAGCGTCCTCTCCACCCACTTCAAACAGCACTATCATATCTCCGTGCACTACTTTAATGTACGGAGTTCCCAGCAATACCCCCATAGGCAGAAGCCAATTTACCAGAGGGAACCCTTTCCAATACAATTGGGTCCACAGGACCTCCATCAACGTGTCTTTCGCGATTCTCCGGTCGAGGAGGCAACCTCGGAGGCGACGTGCTGACATCCGGGTCAGAGTCGGTCGTTGTTACTCTGCTACCAGGCAGAGGTGGAGGTGGAGGGAAGTGCGGCACAACAATGGTCTAAACCATGGTCAGAATGGACTGGTGACAACGAACGGTACAGCATATAAGCCTTAACGGGTTGTTAGTTAATAACACCTCGGACGGGAGGGTATATGAGCTGGGAAGTGTCTGGTGACTCCAGTCAGGACGTCACTAACCACTCACCGTTGACCATTAACCAATACCCGACGATTTCTGTGAAACGAATGGATTCACGGACCTATTGGGGCCACGAGGAAATTCAAGACGACGGCAGTACTGGCGATTGGGAATATTGATCGGAAATTGAATCTCGTGGTGAACCTGGAAGTGCACGAATTCCTACTCAATCGTCGTATGGTGAGTATTATGATGTTATTCTTTGTCTCGACCGGATGATACCCAATAAATATCGCTTATCTGTTTCTGGGCACATGTCTCGTGATAATCTTGATTTCTCTGGCATCCGTATTCTACCGCATAGTACGGCGACGGACCAGAGAGCGATTACTCCGGACGCAAATTGATCGTGTATGGGACACGACGAAACCAGTTTTATGGGAGGTTCGGTTGTCGAAAGAAGGGACGGCGGAGTTCTCTTGGGCGGATGTTAAGATATGGTTCTGCTCGAATGATATGAAAGACCTTCTTGTTTGTTTCCTGGCGAGCGTTATCTCTGGCACTGTCACTCATTCCAAACTCATTCTTTCTTGTTTCTCTATTCTTCGTAGCCCGTATCATGTCATGACGGTCCCGGAAAGAGTCGTGATCCACCAGAAAATGGTGGTATCTTGGGGGACCCTCTACGACATCCTAACCACAACCACAGTAGGCTGCTTGTATCATATAAAGCCAATGATCTTGACGCTAACTCGCTTCAGTGTCCTTCTCGCCGTCCTCAAGAGTGACGGCGTTTACTATCGCTAGCACCGTGTCAATGCTAATTACTATGTCAGTTACTTCGGACCCGATGCATTTCACGAAGTATAATGCAACTGACCACCAGAACCTCGAATGGCCGAAGAGGTTGACACACCTTGAGTTTGGGAGTGCTGTTATCGAGGCCGTCAAGTGAGAGGAATGATGTCTCCAAAGTGATGCAGAACAATAGAACAGGCCGCCCTTTTGAGATTCACCACAAGTACTCGATCCTTGTTCGAGCCGATACATTGTTAGTGGCAGTTTTATTACTGATTGAACAACTGCTGTCGTCATTTTCCTCCACGCCGTGTATACACATCTTTGAGCCATGACTCGGGGCGGACAGCCAAAGTGCAGCTCAGGTCTCGGTGGGTTTTTTTTTGCCCGGGTAACAGCTTAAACTCACGGTTCACGAGTCCTAGTCAACCTCAAGCCTGATCTCGCATCGTTACATCGTGCGTGTGGGGAGGTGGGCGGCACGTCTCGCACGTGCTGGGAATATACCAACCTCGGCTCTTCGGCCGATAACGCTCCCTTCTTTTTTCTTGTCGTTTGACCATTACACCTTGGGAAAGTGAGTCTCCTGATCGTGCTCTAAACATATAACGAGTTTGTTATAGGTACTCTATAGACCATACTGCATAGAGGAGAACCGGAACCATTCCGCCCTTGCTCTACCACCCCATTCCC
>JANHQD010001338.1:0-25278 GCA_024721195.1 Marasmius sp. AFHP31 | reverse complement strand
TCGGTCCCGTTCCGGACCACTGCAGGCACTGTGTCCTGCTAAAGTTTTCGCCGCTTACAACATAGGTACCTGGGCCTGAACGGACAGGACTCTCAGAAATTCCGGCGACAGAAACACTCACCACATCGACCGTGGTAAATTGCTATGTTTGGCTTCGATATTTGTACTAATCAGAAAACTACAACCCGAACGGGGAATCTAAGTTCAGCTTCTCCATCATCATGCCCAGTGTGGTCATAATTGCCCTTCATTCAAAGGACGATGAGTAAGTATTACCTGTCTATGTCGAGTACGAATGACAGGAACATTCAGCCTTTCCGAAGAGCAGTTTATATCATTCCGTATAGTCGTGGTTTAAGCGCTCACTCTACTTCGAAGAATTCAACGGCGGCTCGAGAACAGCTTCGAGCTTTCCGATATAGGTAGCCAAGATTCCGAGTCGCAATAAATCCATGCAAATGCTATGAGCTATCCGACAGACAGCAGGGATGCATTTCAACCAATTTCCCGACGGTGTTTCATTTCCGGCGTGGGCTCGTGATTTTAAGTTTGTCGAGTTCAACTTGTACTGATTACTGATTACAGAGACCCTTGTAGGATCCTCTAAGTTTAGAGTGAGGGAAAACATGAACATATCTAGGTGGTACATTTATCAGTGGCATGAAAACGGTGTCTGAGGGCCAACAGCCACAAACCTACGTCCACTGAGTCGACATGGTGGTGGGGCTGTTAAAATAGCACTGACTGCGGTAGCAAATGGTCTAAAATGTAGGCAAGTAGGTTCGGGGCGAGGAAAAGTCTTGAATCGCCAGAGTCGCTAGACCGCATACCGTCTTCACGAAACGCGACGACCACCGTTCAGGACGTCCGCCCCCGCTCCCCTCTCCCTTCTCCTGAATGATAATCTATGATAATCCAGTCTCAGGGCCTGTTACGGGATGAATACCAGGCTTCTAGAACGAGAAGGTGCCACCCGTTCCTAGGTTAGTCTAGCATCGAGGTTGGAAGGCCTAAAAAGTCCGAAGCCCCCCAAACGCCGAAGATAATCCAATCTCTATTCCCGGATGTTTTCTGTTGAACTGGGCTTAGAGTTTGATTCATTATTTGTTTTATGTTACTAACTCCAACGGGCCCGTTTGAGTGGCGACTGAGTTGTAACTTGTGCGAGAGTGGCGCTGTGGAGCATCACTGCAAAGACCATCTGGACCAGATGGTCTTCAGTGCCACTGGCTGGTATGGTGTGCCTGTGAAGTCATCGCGTAAGTCGTTCCGCGGCAAGTATTCCGAGGTACAAGTCGTGCAAATTATAACGAGGCATAAAGTTCGAAGTCTCTTAGTGCAAACAATTTCGTTTGAATCAGAGGTCCACCATCCCGTACATAGTATGTTAATCAAGGGTGCCACTGGGCGAGACGGGAATATTCCAACCAATGCTTGCAGGTGGAAGTTGGTGCCTCGAGTCCTAGGAACGACATCTGAAGATTCTGAACCAAAGCCGCAGGAGACTATGAGTCAATGACGACACAGCATGAGGCGCTAACTCCACTTCACGGGCCTCCTCAGCTAAGTAGAAACTCGCAGTTTGTTCGAATATGCGGTCCGAACCAGGCGCTTCGAGTCTTCGACCACTTCAAGCTATCAGGCGCGCGTCCAAACTCCAGCATAGTCACCGTTGTCATTGGTCTTCGTATCATGGATACCGTCTTGACCACTTTGCCGAATCGAACTCCCCGTTAGGTTTGTCGGATACCCCATGGACTCAGCGCCAGCGAACCTGAACGCGAGTCCGCAGACTAGAGAGGGACTTGTCACTTGACGGTCCGAGAATGAAGGAATAGCCCCATGCGAGATTCACTGCACTTTGTGGTGCCTCTACCAGGGTGAAGATGTCTTGGAAGATGAGATACCCGTCTTATCCTGCCCTTCGACAAAAGTCAGTATGTATGAAAGCGAAAACGGGGGCATACACACATCGCAGAATCGAGCCTCAACTCTGTGCGCGCGCAATAAACGGTGCCTAGGTACTCAGACAACGAATACATATGCACATCCAGGTTAAACGGGTTTGGATCTCAGGGAAGGAGGGCGATCGAACACCGAGTTAAAGACTGCAGGTTCGAAAGATCGAGCAGGGTTCCAGTTTGGCGAGAACGAAAGGCGCAAGTGTTGACAGGGTTTGAGGAGGTTTGAGGCACTCGTTTATCGAAGTGTATGCATCAAAACATCGACAGTCTGACAAGGGACCGCATCAAACCCTGAGGTATTGATTCAAATTAGAACAAAAGAGTTAGACCGAAAGCGTACTCACGTTGAGACGCCAGATCAACCAGTCCCTCAATGACGTGGCTTTACAGTTCAATCTCTACTCTTTCTCTGCTCTCTATAAGTCGGCGATACGTTTCGATAGCCCGGACCTTTTCAAGAGCTTTCGTGTCCACTAGCAGAGCGTGGATTTCTCGTTGGAGAGGATGGACTCCACGGTAAATAGAATAGACTCTACGCCACGCAAGGTCTTGAACAACATTGCCTGGATATTGAGCTTCGATTTTCGTTGTTGCAGATAAAGGCACTCGTACCCTCTGGTGGGTTCGAACTTCTCCTGTTATCTAAGTGCTACCCAGATCAAACCTAGGGATTCACCAAGATTGCGCACGAGCTTGCTGGCATGTTCGAACTTTGTTCCGCAATCTCCAACGATCGCAGGTATTTCGATGTTGTTAAGCTCCTTGAGTATGTATCTGGTATGTACTCAAGACTAAAAGCATACCTTTGCTCCCCCCACGTTGCTCGATGATAACTTTTCCTGACGACCATAGTCCTTGTACGTTGATTCTTGAAGTGAGAGTGAACAGGAGAAGGCACATGAAGAAAGGGCACAGAATTCCGCTTCAAATCATTGCCGTGCTCGTGCAGGTAGGTTCGACCCCGAGGAATAATTGAGGAATATACTCTGAGCTTAGGCGCGAGAGGGCAGCAACTCGCTTTACCGTTACGATGGGGTGTTGGACCTTGGTGGTTAACAAACCACCGGCCCGTTGTCTCCCGTTGTCTCATCGTTTCCCAGATTCAGCTCCGGTCTCCCACGCCTTGCTCAACGTTCACCACTAATTACTACTGCTTCGTCGATTTCCTGGTACTCGCTACCACCCTCTCACCATTCTTTGAAGCCAGCAAAGAACAGCTCAAAATATCCTATCACATACCAACGCTCTCAAGAAAGGCCTCGCAGAATCAAAGCCCGTGCTGTCTGACAGCGTGCGGGCCCATTGGCAGACAACGTTCACAATTTGACCACCGTTAACTACCACAATGGAGATTCTACAAGAAAGCAACGAAAACAGGTAAGCATCTCTAAAATTTTAAACGTTGGACCACTCTTTGCTCCATTTATAAATCGTCGTTTCTCGATCAACTATCAAATTGGCAAAGGAAATTACAATATGCTGACCACTTTGGCTAGGATGGAATCCATCGGTATCGATACACCCTTCGCTCATGTCTTGGACACCAATTACGCTCCGTCAATTGTGGAGCAAAGTATGCTGCGCCACCTCATCCAAAGTCCAGAAGGAGAGCTACGTAAAATAGACGAGGAAATCTCGCGGTTACAAGCACGGCGACACGCATTGAAACACTTCGTTGACCTTCATTGTGCCCTCCTCTCACCATTTCGTCGAATTCCTGTAGACGCCTGGAGATTGATTTTCATTGAATGTCTCCCCCAAAGCCCGCTCGGTCTCTGCTTCCGTACGACGAGAATAGCCCCACTCTTACTCACAATGGTCTGTCGCTCGTGGCGGGAGATTGCCCTAAGCACACCGAAATTGTGGAATTCCCTTCATATTTTTGTTCCGGCACCGTCGCCGACCTTTCCCGACCTCTCAATGTTTCGCGAGAGAATAGAGGGTGTAAAGCGTTGGCTCGACAGGTCTGGATCCCTCCCCCTTACAATATCCCTCGCCGCGGGTTTACACGATCCCGTGGTTCCTAGAGCTCGACTGGGACGGTCATTTAATGTCTCCATTTCCCCTGATATCCGCTCCCTCCAGACCGAGCTCATGCGGCTTATCGCTCGTTACTCCCGTCGATGGAAGATAATCGCGCTTGGCCCGAACGTTCGGTTGACTTTGGATATACACCCGTTCGCAATGGTGGCAGATAATCTTCCGTGTCTGGAGAGCTTCTATAGCAGTGGAAATTTATTCTGGGAGATGCGGGCACCGGTAGCAGCCGTTACGGACGGGGGATCCGAAACTGGACCCTCTACAGAACAAGCGACTCTCGTGGGCCTCCTTACGCGTGCGCCTGGACTTCGACGGCTCCAGTTGTCGCACGAGACCATTTCGAAGGCATCATTGTCCCTTCCGGTTGCATGGCACAACCTGATTGAACTCTCCCTCTTGTATCCGTCCTCTTATAGTTTGGAGCCCGGTCAGGTCATGCAGCTTCTGTCAACCAAGTGTCATTCTTTGACAACACTCGATTGAGCTCGGCAGCATACGGCACACGGCTATTACTGGCAGGATCCCCAGTATCTCAAGCCCACCGCATATATGGTCCAGCGTCCAGAACCTACGGGTGGCATTCTGTTGTCCCTGTTTCGTGCTGATCTCGGGCCGCGAAGTGGCATTCCTTCCCAGTGTGGTTGAAGTATTCGAGGCTGTCACCCTTCCGTCGCTGACAAGCTTGTCCGTGAGCTTTAGCGAGTTCAGTCCTCTACCTGATATATCCGAGGACAACAATCAGGATGGTGGTGATGATGGTGATGATAGCTATAGCGATCATGGTTTTTCTGGCGGTGATGGTGGTCGACCTGCCTTTTTTGACATACAAAAACTAGCATTTGAAGAACTCCTTCACCGTTCCCAGTGCGCCGGGGGCATCACACACTTCGAACTCTCCGCTCCACACCTGTTTGCAGTCGAAACAGTACTGCGAGCCCTCCGACTCATGGGAAAGCTCGAATTACTCGATTTTGGATTTACGAATCTTGCAAAGGGTGGTACTAGAGGATCACAATTTGGTCCACCCGAGCCTTTCCGAGCCACTAGGTGGCAGAGGGGCTGGTCGAGCCACTTCTTTCGGGAGCTTTCATCCGAGAAAGTATGTCCCGATCTCAAACATCTCAGCGCAATTGGGTGTACCGTGGACGACGCTATCCCGATCCTGGATCTCGCGAGGGAGAAGGGGAGTCTAAGGGCAATCCGGCTTGAGTTTGGTTTGGTTTCCTGGCATATTATACAGGCATTCAAGTCCTCTGCCAAGATACAAGAGGATATGCGAATGATGCGAGAGGAGCGAGGGATGGTATTAGATTGGAGGTGGAAGGAGGATCACCGGTTCCCCCCGAAACCCATGCCTGAGGATCCCGCCGCCGGTATGCCTGGGAGAAGTAGAGATTGGTAGGATTGGGTACCGTATATCTTTCTTGTTCTGATTTGTTTGACGAACAAGACGAGTTTCTTGACATGTAAACCTCGGTAGCTAAACCGAGCTAGTACTACTAGAGGTTACAGAAGTCCTCATCCTCAGCGCTCATTTCTCATGACTAGAAAGGATGAGTTTAATACTTTTGATTTCCTGGCGTGGCTCAACAACCCAGCTCTGAGTGTCCAACACAAACAGGTCTTAACGACTATTAAGTAGAAAGAGCAATGGATTCGGCAGGGAGGTTTGCCGATCTGCAGGGTCTGCAGGGTCCCTCAAGGGTTGCGGTACCCACTTGCCCATCTCGAGATATTCCACACTCGCATAGTCCCAGCAGACGCGGTGGCAAGGGTTCTTCGACCACTGGAAAACCTCGTGTCGCTCAACCTTGGGTGTCGCCCGGTATAAAGGGAGAAGAACGTTGCAGCGTCAGGTTGCCGGCATAGTATGCCGTTGTGCCGGTGGCACTTTGGGTTGTTTGCCTCGTGTTCATTAACTCCGTTTGGACCAGAATGGTTCTCAATCAACCACCACCAACAATGGATGCGTCGAGACGCATATAAAAGCATAACTTACAATGTGTTGAGATGTTCTCTCTGACTTCTGACTTCCAACCACCACCATTATCATCGCAGATTCTACTGAATCTTCTGGTATTCCTCGCGGTCCGTCTACGCCACCCACTAGGAAGAGATCACTTGTAGAGATTGCTCTCGAGGACCCTGCTCATATCTCCAGAACCCCAAGAAAGGGGGACTCCACTCTATACACAGACTTCACGAAGGTGCATTTCGAAGACGTTCGCTCTATCACACTCGACGCCATGGGTCCCACGATCCACCAGTACAAGGTCTCTGACTTTTTGGACCGCGCCGTGCCGGAGGTCCCTCAAGATGTTGTCGAGAACACCCACCAGAACTTGAAGAAGATGAAGTTGGACGGCAAAACAGACACCGTGATCGCCCCTAACGGTCGATGGGTTTGGTTCAAGGATGCCACACCCTCCAAGTCCGACGGCTCGAACGTGGATGAGGTTTTCAAGGCTTTCGAATACATCTCTGAGGCTATATTGAAGGCTGCAGAGACGACGTGGTCGGAGAAAGGAAAACCCAAAGCTCGTTTTCGTTGTCGGCCTCGCGAGGTTTCGAATTCGGACACCGAGAATAGCGGTCACAAAACTGATGCCGACCAGGAACTAGAGGAATGGACCAATCCCGCCGCGAAGAAGTTTGAATCCTGGGACAGTGTCACGAATGCCGAATTCAAGAAGGCCAACACCGTTGAAAACTCGAACGAGGTGAGTAGAACTAACTGAAGCGTGGGAATTGCTCAATCATTACTTGTCTTGTAGTGTGTTCGACAGCTTCTCGGGAACGCCTCGGACATGATGTTCAGCGATCCAAGTCGACGCTTTCGATTCGGCCTCACAATCTTGGATGCCTCCACTCGACTTTGGTTCTTCTCCCGAGCCACCAGCTTCGTCAGCGAACCTTTTGACTTCATCAAGGTTTGTTTCGCTTGCCTCACGACTTCCATACATTGTTCATCCATGATCTTAGGACCCTAAACCGCTCATCCATTTCATCCTCGCGACTTCATTTGCCTCGAAGGATGAAATGGGATACGACTTGACCGTAGAGCGCGTCCAGGACGACACAAAGAAGTGGGTCTACGACTACGAAGTTGTCGGAGACGATGGACAGTCCACTTGGTACCGAACGGTCAAGAGATTGTGGACACATCAATCTGGGCGCATTACTGGTTGTGGGATCCGTGTATGGGAAGTACGAGAGCTCGACGAGGGCAGGAAACCCGTCATGCAGGAAGGCAAGCTCAAACCGACCTGCGTTCTGAAAGACTACTGGCTCACTTACGACGCGGTACGGGAGTCTGTAAGACGAAACGAGATTATCGACAGTGCCCATGCCAAGCGCGGTGGGGCACGACGGGACATCGAGAAGTACTTCATGACTATCCTTCACGATACATACGTCAAATGCCGCAACGGCGAAGGGGAACTGGTGTCGGACACCGCGGAGGCACATCTTCGAGGATGGCCCTTACCGGACGAACACTCGGAGTTCCTCTTGGAAACTCCTCCTAAAAGCGGAGCCACGAAGCCTCAGATGCGCAACGGTGTCAACTCACAGGCCACCGGGACCAGCGACAGCGTCTCCAGCTCGAGGGAGTCATCCCGACATGACCGACCCGAAACGTCTCATAACCCTTCTGGGACCGTTCCCCTCAAGCGTGTCTGTGAGCCTCGTTGTCACTGTCGTACTGTCTTCAAAGAAGTTGGTGTGCGTCTCGACGACCTAACAGATCAACGCGTGCTTGTGCAGTGCTTGATCGACGCGCTCGAAGGTTCGTCTATTCCGTCTATTCCATGATGATCAACTCGATTGGAGACTAAAGACCGTCAATACAGGTCTCAAAGTCTTCTACGATGGAGAATACATCCATCGTGATCTATCCGTCGGAAATCTTCTCTGGTGCTACGACTCTGAACATGACATGATGGTCTGCAAGATTACAGACCTGGAATATGCACGCAAATATCTGCAGACGTGGGAAAATGACGTGTATCTACATGATCATAAAATAGTGATTCGTGTCTTTGTCGACATCATCTTTTTATTGCTCACATTTCCTTGTCAGGGCACTCCGGCGTTTATGGCTGTGGAGGTACAGATGAATTTTTATATGTTCCAACCGCGGAGGGGCCGATCTAATTTGGCACAAACGACCTCCGAGACGCCGTTCCTACACAACTACCTTCACGACATCGAAGGGATCTGGTGGATTTTAACCCATAACCTCTACACCACTGTCCCCACCAACCCCAAGGAAAAGGCTTCCGAAGGCCAACGTCAACAATGTATCAATACCGCCAATTCAATCTTTCCGCCCTCGGTGGGCGGTGGCAGGGAACGAAACTTGTTTGTGCGGTACGAGTATTACTGGGGCGAATGCAAGCGGGTGCTTCCCTCGGAGTACCAGGATCTCGCCGATGTATCGGGGGAAGCTCTCGACGCTCTTCTACGTTATTACAGATCCGTTGAAGACCCAACGCAAAGGGTATTAGCTCATGAAAATTACCGAGGGGTTTACGACGAAATGATCCAATACTTCGAGCGGATGAAGGACCATGCAGTACATTCCACCGAAAGCCTTGATCCCTCCGACCAAGTATCCCGAACTACTAAGCCTAAGACGCAGCAGGCGAAGAGAAAGAGGTCTTCTTGCGACAGAGATGACGATTCGTACGAGCCTCCCTCATCAAAGAAGGCTCGTACGAACCCTCCCCCTCCCCCACAGAGAACCCGCACCCGTCGTATGACCACTAGCAATGTTCCCGCCACACCTATGGAGGAAGATGAGGAGGGCTATTAGAGGTGCATCTCTGAAGCGGAACCGACTCCCCCAGTGATCATCTGCGTTGTTTGATGTCCAGTTACTAGCACTTTTCTGTAGCAAAGGAACCTCTCATCCACACGTTTGCCATGTAATTACTACGATCAATCATCACACGCCTGTAAATATAACCACACACCGAAAGAAAATCGAGAGTATGCATTTATTGAATCAATGTTCTCTCAGTACACCCCTTAGAGCTCCCCCGAAGATGTTGAATCGGTGCCACAGGTCCACGACTCTCTTCCCTGACTTTCTTGACACCGGAGGCAAGACCGGAGAATGGGCTACGGTTCATTCTACGGATGCATGTGCCATTGAAAATACCAAGAAGGTGAAAGAAACTTGCATGAAACAGAACAAGTGTGAAAGTCTTGGTTGGCCGGTCTGAGCTGAGCAACGTGAATCCCCTGTGACGCCTCGTGACTCGACGCGTTCCAACTTCCGACCCCAACGCGTTCTCACTAACGAGTATGCTTCAGACATCCTGTTATGCCACTCAATTTCTTTAGCAACAAAAATCTCGGGCAATGAAGTTTACTTCTTATAAAAACTGTCAGTAAGGCTACAAAGACTATGATACATCATGTTCAAGAAAAATGCGGCTCGTCGTAAATTGAAGTAAGCATGCGAATGAATGAATGATAGATGAAAATGTCAATGTCCGAAATGCAAACTCGTCTTCGACAAGTGTGATACGCGACTGTGGGACTGAGTCGTCTCCATGGGAGATAGAGACGTATTTCCGGTTCTGATCTCACTTTGAGTTAGAGCCTGCATATTGATCGTCACCCGTTGTGGTGAACGCTGGTCCGGGTTCGCTGAGCGGGAAATGAAGGACGGGAGCTTGCGAAGATGGCCGAAGCCGGTGACCCATGAACGAAGGATATCCTAAATCACGGGGGCAAGATACCGTTGAGCGCCAAGTCGTTACTGGACGGGTTTTTCGAGCTTACCTCTTGAGATCCAAAAACGAGCGTCGCACTGAGAGGAACTAGCAGTAGAAAGAAGAGACGTCATGAACACAAGGGTGAAACTAAAAACAGGGGAGACATACTAAGCGCAATGACGATGTTAAACCCCGACCCATGGTCTTCGATGGCGAAGAACACAATTCCAAGGCTGCACATAGATCTATGGCGTTTAATCCTCCTCTCGAACAAACACAACTGGAACTCACACAGCAGCTAAAACCGTCCCCCCACTAAACGCCAACACACGAACAGCTGTCCCTCTCATATGTATGAACATATCATTCCTGTTCATCGCGTCCCGATTCCTCCGAAGGTGCAGGAAAATCAGGATTTCGACGACGATCGAGCCGAGCATGAACACCGTTACTATGATTGCCGAAAGTTTGCCTCTTCGCGTTATAAATCAGAGGCGAATAAGTAACAATAGGATACAGGACGCGAAGGAACTCACGGGTACTCATTCTCCATATTACAATACATCCCGCTCTCCGTTCTCTTCACCGTTCCGGGGTCTTTCAGTCCGATACCGAGCGATAGAAAGAACATTCCAAGAGCGGGGATGTGAGGTACGGTGATGAGCTGAGGTCAGAAGTTGAGTGGAGGCGGGGCGGAGGCAAATGAAACGAAACGCACGAGGATGTACCAGATTGCCTGTGGTCTGGTATGCGCAGCTTCCGGGAAAGTGAAGGTTATTCGGAAGAATATAAGAACCTGGAAATTAAAAACCTATGCATCAGGCTCGGATCCCTGATGGAGACATCACCACGGCGTACGCACATGCACGAGTAACGCTAATGTAGCTCCAGCGGTCCTGAGCATGCGAGGGGCTCGAATAAGTACCGTCCGGGAAAGATGAGAACATAAAGCTAAAAGACGTACAAGGAGGGAACCGTGTATATCATCACTGCTTGAACGAAACAAAGCGCGTGAGGGGGTTCCCAAGTGACTGAGTGGCCGACCATGAAGCTGATGGTGGGGTTGACTGGGTGAGAACTAGTTTTTGACGCGACGAATAAGAACGCACCTATATGACACACACGAAACAACCCAGCAAATCATAAAATTCATCCATATCGGATGTCGTTTGGTGGTTTTCCCGGATAGAAGAACGGTGGCGAGGACGAGGACGAGGCCAACTAGGGAGATGAGTTGGAGGGAGAGGAAGAGGTTGAGGAGGACGGTGCTGTGATTGGAACCCGAATTGACGTCGTGAGATCCTGGGGGATGTCATGATGTCAAGAAGTGCTCGCGGAATTGCCAGAGTTGTGATAACGTACCAGGGTCAGCAAGGGTTTGATTCGATGCTAATCCGTGCGGAAGCAGCATCTTCGTCCAGCATGGGGGCCCAAGGACAAGGGCGGTGGCTACGAAGATGGGTTTATATATACAGCTGCGATATACGGGCACCAAGACAGCTGTATATGACTTACCCCTTAACATTACGGCCATCCCAAATCGATCATGAATATGAACCTTCAAGGATTTCGGGAGGGCGGTGAATTACACAGCGTCAACTGCCGATGACAGTGATCTGGCCTAAAACGGCTACGGAGGATACAGGAAACAGACGCCATATATCCTTAAGATCACTGCCATCAGAACGGTGGATGTTCGAGTCGACTCCGAAAGTCGAACCCTCGGCTTATCCTTCTTAGGACGCCAGAAAAGACAAGGAATCATGACCAGGAGGCCGCCACTCTCCGGCGACGTCTTGGTACCGACTATTTCTGTTTCTTCCGCGACTTGTGATTGCGTCCCTTTCCCGGTTATACCCAAAGTAAAAACAAGTATGCATGCGGCCTCCGTCTGATCCTCGCACGCAGAAAGTACTACAGGAGCACGGGTATCAAGGAAGAGATGACAATGGGCGCAAAATCGACCGCCACCGATACAGGCGCGTGTAAGATGAATTCGAAAACCTTGTATTCCCTGGGAGAACATTTAGAGACCCTATCCGCAGCGAGTTCATAATGTCTACAAGTTACAACTCACCTTGCGTGTCGCTTCACAGCATGTAAAGAGCTGTGCTGTGGTGCAGGAGGTACCAGGAGTTGCTTTGGTGTCTCTCGGTGTGAAATGAAAATGATGGTAGACAGTGGTATAGCCACGGGAGTGAGAGAATCAACAAACCCGAGTTGTGGTCGAGAGCACAGTGTAGGGCTGAAGCTCTGAACTCTAAGTGGTAATCGGGAGCATATCGCTCATAGGTGCTTGTTTCGTTACACAGCCTACGGCCTACAGGGCTGCTGGTGGTGGACCAGGAGAGTGAGCGCAACACGGCCCGGTCCGGCAGACTGCTCTCGTTCTCCAAGCTCCAGGTCTCTCAGCCAGAAGTCTCGACTAGCATGATTATCAAAACCAACAAACCCACTGCTGTTTTGCACTCACAGGAATGCCGGTGAGTACCTCTGTTTAATTACTCTTTCCTCCAAATAGATTGATAGGAAACACCATAATTCGCAGTAAGCGAGCGGTCCACGTCAAGCCCATTTCTGTGGGAGGAGTCATTTTGTGTCTACACGACTGAAAAAGGAATTGAGGTGCGCCCTCAGTACAAAAGCGTGTTAATAGATAGTACTGACTCGACTTTACACCTTTGCTTTAGCGAGCAAACATTGCGAGGCATCGCGGAGAACTACAGCGTACAACGTCGGGCGGGCACCTCTCTGTCCAACTACCATGATGTCCTCAACTATGGTCGAAACCCACAAGGCCGATGTTGTCTTGCACTTTCATACCTGCCGAAAAAGACATGAAGGACTTACCAGTGGGTCTTTCGGTGTTCGTTATCATGCTATCTTCTGAATAATCTGATAGGAAGCGCAGCAGGCGATGCTCAAATGAAGGTAGATGATTAGCTGTGGTTCGGTGCAGAAATGACGTTTCTCGATATGGGCTCACGGTCTGAAAGGGAGTTGAGGTGCGTGCTCAGTATGGCGGCATGATTATGAGAACTGACTCAACTTTGTTTCTCCAACCCAGCGAACCAGTGCGGGGTGATCCTATCCTTGACCACGAGCCCCTCGGTTTCACCACGTTTTCAACTCGCTTCAGCCTTTTGTTTGAACTGGGCAAAGACGGTCTTTGAGCTCTTTCTCGTGTGGCACATGGCCGAGAACAAAGCAAATGGTCAAGGCCCAGAGGGACAAAGGCTCTATCACGAGGTGATGGTAGTCTTTCGATGATGAACGAGTGGTTAAAAGGGAATGATTCTTCAGCAATCGATATCCTATCCAACTATTGCTCAACGACCATGGTCCAAACTCGAAGCCAGACAGCGCGTGCTCGTGCTCAGCAGACCGATCAACCCATTGCTAACCAAAACGCCGCCATCTCATCGAATACCACTGCACGTACACGATCAAGCCCTCGCAAGCGCACCAGTGCTTCCACTCAGAAACCGAAAGCCAAAGCAACTGCGGCCAAGAAGGGCCCAGCCTCCAGCGAGGGCAAAGCCAAAGCCAAGGCAAAGAGCGGCAGGAAAGCGTCACAAAAGACTTCTCGACAAGCGCCTCAGCAGGCCGTCTCTACTCCTGAGCGCCCTTCTACGCGAGCCTGGCCGCAGACACCCAGAGCTCCACGTAAATCAGACGCACCGGCTCTCAAACCCGATTTCCCATCTCATCTCACATCTTCACCTCATGCTTTGGCCTATGGAACGCCGCTCGTCTTGTCGTTGGAGGACATGGACGAGCGAATAGACACACCGATACCAACCCCAGCACCAACGCCCACCCCTCGTCAACGCGTCCGATTCGACGTCAACAATCTCGTTCTCGTACCACCTCTCGAGGTTGCTGAAGAGGACAACGACGCCAGCACCGTGATCCTAACCGAACCACAACGCCCCTCTACCCCTCGATATCTGAGTGCTCGGGATCTCGTTGCGAGTATTCCAGGGAACTGGGTACGTTCACCGGGACAGTCGAGTCAACGTCTTGTCATCGTTCCTGAGGATACGAGTGTCGAAGCTGGGCGGGCGACGGAGGGAGCTAGCCAAGCGAGGATCAATGAGATATTTCAGGAGCAGTACGAGCGGTTGATCAGGGATCGGGATGAGTGTATGATTAGGCATCGGGAGTCTGCGCGGAGTAATGGACGACTGCAGCGGGAGGATGCTATGATTCTGTAGGGTGCTCGTGGTTAAAACACGAAGTTGCACCCTACGTTTTTCTCTGCTTATACCCTTTCTTTGCGACTCTACTATACTCGATGCGTGTATTGCTCAGACCGCGTTGTTTCCTATAGTTTTTGACTGTATCCATTCCCGAATCTGTATGTATCATTACTTGCGATAAATGATCTCTAATCATAATTTCTCGGACTCAAATCATCTTCGTGAATCCCATCTGATTTATGGAACGCATCGTCCGTTATTCTGATCATGAGCTCCCCCGGCTGGAAATTTTTCTATAGCGTGTTCGTCCAATACGACACATTCTCTTCTTTGTGCTCAAGTATGTTATGCCAGAACCTGTAAAAAAAGTGATAGGAAAAGAAATGAGGACAATAAGCTCTATTTTGTTGAGGTGTTTGCCTTCAAGTTCGTGGTTTCTCATTTTCCGAGCTTAGTTGAACATCTGTGCGTATCACCCTCTCGTTATTACAACTATACTAGCAAGGCACGCTTCATTTAACCTCTCGATGTGTTCACAGCCAAAGTGACTCATTCCACCAAGCGTCTTCCTCCAGAAGACCCCGGGTTGTCGGACACTGGTTTTGGGATCTCCGACTGCTCATCCCACCTCCAGTCCAGCATCACACCTTCCACATCCCGCACGACCCTCATTTTCTCCGAATCTTGCCTCTCTCTTTAAAGCGACTCAAAAACCTTCCGGTTTGAGTGAAAGTTCTGGGTAAGTGTAGGCGCTTGTTGACGGCCGTTAATTCCACGGTTTGCGGTAGTCTCGTGAAACCTAACTGACGATATTTACCTGACGACTTCGATGTAGACGGTTAGGTTTGCGGCGCCGGCGTCACAAACTGTACTCGCTGGTCTCCCCATTTGACCTCTTGAGCTCAGACGCTTGAACTCAAGCTCAAGGCGTACAAGGCGACGCGAATTTGCTCATTGGCGGTCTCTTGATGCCGGTAGGCCTCCGGATCTGACTCGTCTTGTGCATTCAACGTTGGCATTGTACCACCGACCCGGCTTCTTGCTCGTTTACAGTCGGGAAAAATCAGACCGTAGCACGACTTAACTTCGAGTATCTTTACTCTCGCTCAGTGACCGTTCACGGCTCGGGGAAGCCGCAACGCCAAACATGTATTAGGCCTTACCTTCTACGTCTCGCTGATTTTGCTCAGGAGAGGTTTCTCACTCCCCTCAAGTATTCAAACCGGATTTAAGGACAATACCGTATATTAAACTCCTCCTAGTAACGTAGAGGCTCTCCGTCAGGGAGAGAAGGTACTGGTGCTTCACATTCCGACCCGGCCTACCCGGTCGAAACTTGAAGGCTGCATGACCGCAGCATGAGGCGAGGAAGTATTCTAGAAGGTTCAATCACCATCCTACCACCCGTTCAAGGCCAGGATCTGTTCTTTGAGAGCTTCAACTTCCTCAGCAAGGTCCATCGGGAACTTGATGGTCTACACAGAGAAACCTGTCAGTCCATCGCTAGAGTAAGGAGATGAGACGGTGGAGCCAGAAATTTGTACTTACTTCAATCCGCTTGAGTAGTATTGTCTTTGGATCGAGCGAAAGCAAACGCATGCTGAGATATGGGTTGTCTCTCGGGCGAAGAGCTGGGGAGCGCAAAGCTGAGCATCTTTGCGCTGAATCGAGAAAGTCACGACAGAGTGACAAGAGCTCTGCGTCTGGACGACAATGTTCCAAAAGTGACGATGTCACCACATTCAGAAAGGCAGAAGGCGAAGTATGATTAGAACGATCAAGATCCGAGATGAAATCCGTGAGGAGGTCTTTGCAGGTTTCCTGATATGCAAGGTGACCCGGATCGTCTGACTGCTCACAGACGCAGTCTGTGAGGCGAAGCCTATTGCGAATCCCACTGCGCTTGACTTCGTGGTGAATACCTACTTCCTCGAACCTTGAGTGGTGCGATCGGCACCCTGAGGCGAGGCGAATAACCCAGTGCGTGGCGTCATCACGACGACCCACACCCGGCGCACGTATGAGATGAAAACACTTCGGGAGTTGCGCGAGTTTGACTAAAAGGCCCTTGACAAGGTCATCACTGTGCCGCTCTCCTCTGCTGTGCTAGTAGCGACCAGGAACCACCAGGATGAGTCCTGAATCGAATGGTAGAAATGCAACTCACATAATCCTCGACCCACGAGTGGCACGACTCAAACCGGGCGGACCACTGGAGAAAGTCGGGACTAACATCTCTGGGCCCCGTATCAGGCCCCTGTGCTTTGAGGTAAGTCTGGTGCCTACGGAAAATACTTCCGTCTTCGATGAAGCTAGCGTACGCCGGCGACAGGGTCCTTATCCGCTGCTCTCCTGGTGATGGTGGTTCCTTGGCATATATACAAAGGAAGACGGAGGCAAGGTCAACATTTTGCAGATGTTCTAGTAAACTGCGAGTTGGTTTGAGGAGTGAGGTGCAGAGGGACCTCCATTCTGTGAAGAAGGAGTGGGTTTCATTATCGTATAGCTGGTCGAAGCTATGTATAGTATCAGAAAAGGTTTGTAATTTACAGTAGATCTGGAAGGTTTCGTACCTGTAAGCCAACATCTTGCTCGTCGTAAGCCCCTGAAGCCACTGTTGCGCAACGATGTGTCTCCGTGCAGCCGGGTCGATGTAGAAGCCTTGCGATCGGTTTTGGTCGACTAGAAAATCCCTGAAGGAGGTGTGGTAAAGCTGAATGTTGTCTGCTCGGCCATTGATACGCAGTACAGAGTGCATTCTTCGTAGTGTCAAAGCTACTTGTCCTGATCGGAGTCCTAGTAACAGCTCGATATGTGCGGGAGTCGAATTCAAATAATCCGGAAGGATAAGGATGGCTCCGAGAACATCGCGAGCTTTCTCGGGGGTGAGACTACTAGCTTTCAGGATAGTAAGGTACAGTGTGTCAAGCTCGTGAAACCGTGATGCTCCTGGTCCAGTGTTCGGGGAGTTTTCAAGGATGAGGCGAAGTTGATCAATGGGATGATTGTCCGCGAGTGTTATGAATTTGAAGGCGGTCACTACGTAGATAAATTGGCTACAGGACCTATCAACCAAAGTTCCCAAATCACCCTGAGAAGGCCAAGGGTTCGGAAACTGGACCTGACTGTACTTGGGATCCTCGACAATCTCTCGGAAGTGGTGGTGACAGTACCGGATGATATCTTCCAATGCCTTATCGACCAGGATGACCTTCGAAAGCTTACGGAAACATTCATCATCGAACGCTTCCTTGATCCAAGCTTCTGGACGACTGCAGATGAGGAAACGCAAAGGGAAGTGGGGGGATTGTTGGACAGCGTCTCGAATGATATTAAGGATCCGCTTCTGCGTGGCCTCGTCACTGCATTCATCAAGGCCGTCAATTATGACAATATCCGGCACTGGTACGAGCGCATCGGGGATCAGGGGGATCACGGGGATCACGGGGATCAGGGGGATCAGGGTGATCAGGGTGACCATGAGTCCCCACACGACGTCCAACAGCATGACACTCGAGAGCATCAAGCACAGAATTTGTAAGAGGGATGTCCACAGAGATCTTTGCCAGCTCAATGGGCCCGAGACGGGGGTGAGGAAGGGGTTGAGGACGAGTTCCCTGAACTGGCCTTCGAGCCTCGCTTCTAGGATTTTGGGATCTTTCGAAATCCTCTGTTCAATGGGGTGTCGTATGCGCGGTATCGTTGAGATTAGACCGTGCGCTATCGTGAGCCACAGGGCTTGGGGGTTGTTTCGTCGCGGGTCAGACCGAAAGAAGAAGAAGGAAGAGACCAGGGCCCCTTCCTTTTCGAAATCTTTGGCGACGGACATGGCAATGGCGGTTTTCCCAACGCCTGCAGCTCCAGTGAGCCAGCAAAGAGGGCTTCCTTCCCCTCCAGTCTTCCACCCATGAATCATCCTGCGGAGCTCCACTCGAGTTCCTTCGAGACATTCCCCTCGTTCATATTGCTGCTCCGCGGCATGTGAAGCACCAACGCCTGCAATTGAGTCCCAGAGAGTTTTATGTGCTATCAACAAATCAGCGAGAATACTTTATGTGAGGGAGATCAGACGGCAGCTCACGATTGCGAGCTGATGGATTGAAAACCCTCACGAAGTCACCGTGGAGGTTGATTTGGTCTCGTCCGTTATTGATGTTTTGGTCTCGTCCACTGTTGACATTCTGTGTGCTGAACCCGGCGAAATGTTGGTTGTCTACCATGGGCTCCAAGAATGTCGAATCCATGCCGGATTAGTGTATAAAGAAGAGGGAATACAGGATCGTGGAGGCGGTCAGAAGAAATTGGGCGATGGTGGTGGTGTGGCAGTAAGAAGTAGGAAAGGTGGCAGACACACGCACCTGCCTCGTTGGGAAGGTGCTTCTTTGACGTCATCCTTTCATTTTTGGGCGCGGGACTGAGGGAATCTTCAATCCATCAAGGCCAGCCCACGTCTCCCTGTGGGTCGTCTCTACGTACATATCGTGCTCTCACTATGATAAAAATACGGCGAAATACTGAACAAATAGTAGTGGAACCGTGTCGCAGCTGTGGCCGCCATTGGAACCGGGAATTGAATAAAATAACCTGCTAAACGGGACCCTCACCTTAAACTGGCTTTTGGGGAGGTCTGAAACTAGGTGATCCCGGAGGTTTAAACCATCAGCTCACCGAGCTTCAGAGCTTTAGCAGTCAAGACCCTTGCTCGCGACATACTGTAACTCAGACTGTGCGATGGCCACTTGAAGCTTGATGGGCGCGGCCTGGCACGTGGCGTAAATGCACCATCACTTCCTCAAGGGCAGTTAACCCCCCGGAGACCTCTGTAGTTTGTTACAGCTGTTTTGATAATTGTAGTCGCGTTTTCATTTTTTATCATCCTGCGCCTTTGTTTATACCAAACACAAATTTGCCTGATTTGGACAGGGCGGGCCCGACGCTCACACGCTACTCAGTACCGTTGCCAACGGCTCGCTCGGCTCGGCTCCCGCTCAGCTCCGGAGCGGAGTGGTTAATTGCCGCTCCAGAGCTGTTGACATCATTCAGCTCCGCTCCAGAACCGCTCAGAGCGACTAAGTCGTCGCTCGAGCGGCTTTTTTTTTTTACATGGTTCTTAGATCGATGTATTCAACTATAATTATCTAAAACAAAAGATACATGTGAGAAAGTATAGGGAAAGCATCACAAAGGCTTGTTTGGATATTCTTGACCCCTGGGAAAGCTGTGCAAGGTCCTTGCACAACTTTCCCACGGGCTTTGTGAGGCCCCACCACACCTCATTTGCGCTGAGAGTCCCAAAACCCTCGAAAACTCCTCAACAACACATTAGCATATCAATTTAGGTTTAATATATCGAGTACTTATAGTTTAAAATGCCAAGCACCAGCATCTTCAACAAAAAAAACCTCAGAAATTTGTGGGCCGCTCGAGCCAACTCTGGCCGCTTGGAGTCAGCTCTGAGCAGAGCTGTTTAACTGGCTCTCCGGAGCGGTATCTCTGGAGCAGTTCCACTCTGCTCTGCTCCCGAGCGCTAGAACCGCGACTTGAGCGGAGCCATTGGCTACGCTACTACCCAGGGAGATAGGACACGCAGGACTCAAGCAATGGCGTCTATCTCGGGGGAAATGGACTCCCTTGTTGGCTACTGGGGTGTATGAGCCAGTACCGCCCATGATATAGGGAAGGGAAAGCCTGCAGCCCTCCACCGACGAGGTAGAGTCGCCGCCTTGAGTGACGTAGGTCCCGAATCTTTCTAAATCGGGGTGTTTGGTATAAACAAAAGCGCGAAACGAAAAAAAATGAAATCGCGACTACAATTATTAAAACAGCTGTAAGGAGCTACATACACGGTAATTATCATGTATCCTACTTGTACTTAAGTCACAAAATCTCACTCCGTTAGGCTGGCCTCGATGGATTGAAGATTCCCTCAGTCCCGCGCCCAAAAATGGAAGGCTGACGTCAAAGAAGCACCTTCCCAAAGAGGCAGGTGCGTGTGTCTGCCACCTTTCCTAAGAAGTATGCAGGATCTTCCAGCAAGGGGTGACCAAGCGGATTAGCGCCCATATACTCAGACTGGCCCCCCCCCGGAAGCCTTCCCGACCGTAACGCCATTTTCCACCACCACCCCCACCTCCACCCCATCCCACCCTAACATAATACTTTCCATTCAACTCTACAATATCTCTCTCTAAACGCTATATTAACCCTTCCTCATCATTTAAACCAGCCTGTCTCGAACAACAGCATGAACGTCCCGGCAGTAAAACACCCCAGCTCATTTCTTCCACGACCCACAACCGATTCCTCCTCGCTAACCATGGCACTGCATCCGACATGCCTACAGCTGGCACCGAACTGGCTGTTTGGGGCCTCGGTAACTCTTCACCGACCGCTGCTGTTGACCATTTCGGTAGTCTCTACCCCGAAATAGTTGACTTCGCCAAAACTCTACACAACCCGCCCTGGATGCCCTCAATCGATATGCTGACCGTCAAATCGGCCTCCACCGTCATTAAGAACGTTGACGTCGCCTTCGTTGGTCTGAACATCCCAGGAGATCCTCAACCAGACCTACTGAAGGGCCTTGTAGATGTTATCGAACGTTCTGGAAAATGTCACGCGGGTTGGAAGACCGGTGGGCCTGGAGTCGATCGCACCCGCAGGGTTTTATTGTCAATGGAGAGTGACTGGCACGCTGATAAGATGATGCCGCTCGTCGAGGAGACACTACGCTCACGAAGGATCCCGTTCTACACCACGCTGAAGACCTCGGGTTCAAACGTTGGGGTTAGGATCACGATTGACTTGAAGAACCGAGGAGATATACAGGTATTAAGGGATGAACCACCTTGCCTCAGAGGTAAGCCTTTCTGCGTTACGCCGCCCCGATACATTCCGCCCAAGTGGGGCTGGGATATTGTCGTTGTCAGCTCCCAAGTAATCGACAACCTCCAACAGCTCCTCGACAACTACATCCAGCGTGGCTTCAATGACCCAGACATTGTATCTTACAGCGCCGTCCACGACAATGCGTATGTTGTGGTCCTGAAGACGTTCTCCGCTGTATGCGACTTCCTCAAGATGGACACCATCCAGCTTCCAGGCATCCCGTCCTTCTTTAAGATCTCTCGCCCTATTCCTCTCTTCTACTACAACTCCAACGGTCTATCCAGCAGATTCTTCGAACAGCCAAACAGCTTCCCACCAAGCTCACTCCAGAAGCAGGTTGACCTCATTTGCGATCAGGAAATTGAAGTTGCCTTGTCTCTCACCCACCTCATTCATCAACAAGGTAGCCTCATTGAAAGCCTACAAGACGAGTTCCACCTCAGCCGACAGTACATGGCCTGTATGTAACAAAGTCAGCTCGCCTTGCACACCCTCATGTCGGCTGAAAAGGAGCTTAACCGCCTACGTTCCAAATGCTCTGCAAAAGAGACCGCTGCTTCCTGCGCCTCGATTCAGGAACGTCGGAATGCAGCTCTCAATGCCATGCAGAAGCTTGACAGCGAGATTGTGGAGCAGGTTAAGCTTGTCACAGAAGCTCGTCACAACGTCACGGCGATCCAGACGTCTCTGGCCCTTCCCTCTCCCTCCTCCCAGCGAGCCAAGAATGGACACGGTCTGTTATAGCTCCATTATACCTAAATCCCCACCGCTGACCCAACCGTCTCCGAGCCCAATCTCCCAGCGACCTACCCTCCCCGTTTCATCTATCCTGATCGGAGAGAGACCTATCACTTTAAACTGTTTGCTGAAACTGCGGACCGCCTAACTTCCGAAGCTGGTCTGCAGCATACGCTGCTGGAATCAGATGAGGATTATGATTCCCTATACCACCAACTCACCGACATCATACATCGCGCTGCCACATCCACCTTCCAAAAACTCACCCCCTTCACACCTAAGCGGCCCTCTAGTCCTCGCCTTCAGCTACTCCTACGAGAGTTCCGCCGACTAAGCCGTATCATCACAGCAATCAAGCACCGGTGATGTAGGAATTGCTAGTTCACTGATGTGACAGATGAGGTTGTTGGTTAAGCTGAGAGTTAAGACAAACAAGACGGTGACGATGCAAATACGAATGCAAATACAGGAACCGAGTCTGTACGGTAACGGAGTGGCAGCGAGATGAGAATACGAGAAGATATGATGATATTCACATAGAATAATAGCAGTCTTTATACAAACCACCAGTCAACATGAAAATAAGTATGAAACGTGTCGTAGACCTCGCAGGTCCCAAATCGACGATCCCTTCCCTCCTCAGTCTACCGGCGTTTCAATCTTGCATAAAGGGGTGGGCAAGGTCCCTAAACCGTTGGGCGGACGGTGCGAGAAGGAGTGATGTGGATAGGCGGATTCGGGGGTAATCAGTCGGAAAGAGAAAGTATAGGTACGAAAATAGTAAATACGAACTTTGAAGGAGGAGAAACATTGAAGAAAAGAGAGTGGTGGAACGGATAGTGAGTGAGATTGAATGAAATGAGAGTGTGAACGGATAGGGATGTAACGTGTGTGGGTTTGACAGAAACAAGTAAGAATCAACAGAACAGATAGGGGATGACAGAAACATGTAGGAAAATGATTGAGGTGACGTTTGACAGAAGTAAGGCATATAGGTGAGAATTAGAGTGTAACAGGGGTGTTGGAAATGTGGAGATGAAACGGATCAAGAGAAAGTAACGGACTTGTAGGTGCGTGTATGTGTCCTGTTGGATGGAGGACCAAGGAGTCCTTCCACAGGGACGTCTCCCTTTGATTTCAACCTCGAAATCACAGGTGTGGAGAGGCGCTAGTCGTCTGATCTGGAAACAAAAGGAAAATTGGTATGAAGGTGACAGAAAGGATTTCGCGTAGATGAGACTGTCGGTAAAGAAAAGTTGTGCTTCCTCTTGGACCAGATGGCGTAGAATTCCGGGGCGTACGTTGAAGCAGTGATTTCTGGAAGAATCCGAATGCCAACGCTCAATGATGTTCATGAACGTTAGATACGGCGTATCTCGGGCTATAGGAAGATTAGTGCGCAAATCACAAAGAACATTGTCACAAATTTGAAAGTAAGAAAGGACATGAAGGAAGGTGTCCAAGCAATAAGGAAAACAATTGAAACGGTACCGTAGTGGAAGAGATCCATGAAAGAATTCTTTGTCTGAGACCCTCATAACTGTAAGGGCGCGAACTCCAGCTTCTATCTCATTGTAGGTCAACTCGAAGTCACGTATCTTCATCGTCATGAGAGTAGGTTCGCGTTCGCCAATCGTTTGTGAAAGGGCACTAAACTTGAAGGGAAAGGAAAATGGGATGTCGGTAGTGTAAATGTTTTCGGGTTCGGGCTGGGGTCCCAGATCGAGACTCCATTGTCTGAACGTTCTGTGAATAGCAGTAACCCGGCGTCCACTAAACGAGGAATTGAGGGATGAAAGTCGATGTTCGTGGATAGGGGCATCAGGAAAAAGGGTTCTGGCCTTAGGCAAGCCTAGGGACACTTTGCACCCGTAGGCTTGCCTAGGAATGCCAGGATGCCCGGGATCAAAAGTGCACCTAGGCCAGGGTTCACGAATTTCCGAATCCCAGGACACACTTAAGTTGTCCCGGGCGGCACTTCCACTCCCGAAAGTCACACTAAAGTTAGCCTAAGCCGCCACTAAGTCGTCTTAGGCTACACCTTTAGGCGTATAGCACTGTCAATGCGACCACTGACCGCGCAAAACCCAGACTTGGGAGAGCCTGGGCTTACCTGAGCCAACTCAGCACCGCCCCCGGACTGCGCAAGAATAACTTCGGACTGCTCAGAGCACCCTTGGGCTTACCCTGGACATACCGAGGCACGTCGTCGTCGCCTGCTCTTCTCGCCGTCGTCATCGTCATCGTCGTCACGCTCGTTCACAATACGGTAGTATGGATCAATAAAATGCAATTTTTTCTACTTGACGCATCAAACAAATAATATCTACACCACATTGAGGGAATCGCGCCAAGAACAAAGGAACCACAACCTGCAGTGAGTGTATCAGTGTTGGGCCGCGGCCTATGGCGAGAAAGAACTTACCGCTTACGCAGCTGCAGCTGCAGCGGGAGGATGAGCAGAAGAGGGAGCTGCGTCAGTGGCTGGAGGAGTAGCAGTAGCTGCAGCGGCCGTGGTAGCAGTAGCATTTGCAGCAGCTGCTTCAGGAGTTACTGAAGGTGCAGCAGCAGCAGCTGGAGCTGGAGCTGGAGCTGGAGATTCGGGAGCGTCGAAGTCGCAGTCGTACTTGGCCATTGCTTCTAATCCTTCGATGGCAATGGCTTTGAATTTGTCTATTGCCTCCTGTACAAGGAAGCTCTTGTTGCTCTGCTCGCTGTAACAGACATGTAAGTAAAACGAACCAATTGAGAAAGTCGGACCTACACCACTGTTCTGAGAACCCAACGGTTCAGGTTGGCAGTGTAGGTCGGCACTTTCTCCTCGAGCAGCCTCCATGCTTCGAGGTGATACTGATACCTAACAACCAAACCAATGAGTTCACTGCCAACGCTCAATGAAACGAGACTCACCGCTCTTTTGAGCCTTCTCCAAACTCACCCTTCCTCTCGGCTCCAGCACTCCAGAGGCCGAGAGCGTGCTCAATCTGTAGCGCAGTCAGTGTAAGACAGTTAGGACACTGCGATGAAACTCACTGCAGTCGACAAGAGGGCGAAGATGGGACCTGGGATGGATTGGCTGGCGGTGAGTGCTTTGAATACCGCCGCGTCGGCACGCCCCCTGGAAAAGAAGATAACTCGGATAAGCTGGATGTAGATATCATTCTGGTATGGTTCTTGGTAATTGCAAGTTGTCATGAAGTGCCGCTTTTCCCCTATCTTTTCCTTTCTCAGCGCCTATTCCCCTTTCAGCGCTTACTTGTTTCTTTGACGCCTACCAGACGCCCGTTCCCCCTTCCCACATATTTCCTTCTCACACTATTGTCTTTTACACCTTCTTCACGACCCATTCATTCTATTGTTTTTATTGTCTTCTCTCATCTCCTAGTTACTTATTCCGGACTCGTTATTGTCTTATGCTTGACTACTATTGTTTCCTTATTGTTTTCTTATTGTCTTTCCTATTCGTTCACGACTCATATCTCAGACCTCTGACTGGGTATATAAGCTAGGTAGTTTACACCTGGTCCCTCATCTTGACCTCTTGTCGTTGGGACCAGGTGAGTAGTTATTTCTGTCTTTCTCTATCTGCAATGTATCTGACTTGTCGTTGGGACCAGCTCCTTTACCTGCCCTTGCTATCTGCTCACTGCCTCCGCCGTCTCTGCTGCCGTCTCCGCTAGTCGACTTCTGCCGCCGTCGTCTCTGTATCCGAAGTCCTTG
>JANHQD010001335.1:0-13242 GCA_024721195.1 Marasmius sp. AFHP31 | reverse complement strand
CCATCTTCATAATCCACAGGACATCTACACTGTTCAACAATGGGCATAACGCAGACGTATTCATTCTGTACGCGGAATTTAGACACGGTCATCCCCTAGGGAGGGGGGATACGCCTCTCGCTTTGCCGGCGCCAGGTGCATACACAGTGAATGTGGGAAAGGTCAAGTCGGTCCCAGCAAGTTCTAGCTGCGCGCAAGCAATCTCAGCCACCTTCTCCCTAGAATACCTTGGGAACCTCCTTCGCTATCGCCGGGGAACCCTCGTTCTCGAAAATCAGATCAGTCCTGAAGTCGCGAGATTCGAACACGATGGCTTATGAAGGACGAGATCTCGGTGCAGGGTGTATTTGAGGAGGGAATCAAGTTGAAGAGTCGTTGCCGTTTGGACTTGGAAGCTTAGAGACAAGCACCAGTTACCGCACGAAATTCAATCAGCACGGGTTTATCGGCGCGCCAGAGGTAATTGCGGATTTGAGATCACCGCAACTGCTTCTCGTGAGTCCTCTGGGTACTGGCGGAGTAGATATCGAGTTACACTAAGGGTAATGTATGAAAACTCAGGGATCCACGCCCCCTGCGTATCGTTAGGAGAGAAAGAAATACCATACTTAATAGTTTCCCACTTTAACAGGTTACGGGCCCCGTTCTGCTGTTTAAAGAAGACGACCGCGAAATATACAACTCACACCCAGAAGCATCATGGCCTCCAACGGCTCGATTCCACCCCCTATCGCTGATGTTCCGAACGAAGATAAATTTTGTTGGGTTAGGGTTTTCTCGGACTTCTCCGGCTGACTTATATCACTGCACCTCCTGTATTCGCTCCTCAGCTTTTCACCACATCGGTCTGCTGAGGAGGTACGGTTCTCACAGTTCTTTTTACATGTTTCTCATACTTACGATACAATGTAGTTACGCGTGTACGCGTCGTATCACACAGGTACTTATATACAGCTTTTCACCACATCGGTCTGCTGAGGAGTTACGCGTGTACGCGTCGTATCACACAGCATCTGTCCTATCAGGTTATGGGCAAACTTTTTCTTTGATAGGTGCTCTGTGGATTTCGCTGGACCGGTTTCTATCGACGCCCAAGCTCGCGTCTACGTTCCTTTCAATTTTCAAATTCCTTCCCCGCACACGCGATCATTGCCATTAACGCCGTCCCGCGGGACCATTCCACACGATCCATCTGATCTCGACGACAAACCGCCGGATTCGATCATTACGCCACGTTGTCGACCTTGGATGCGTCTAGATGTCGATAAATCAGTCAGGTCGCCAGCCGGGTCATCACCCTGGGGGTCAACAGCCAAACCAACCGTTGCCGCGAAGTACTGGCTTTGTTATACCTACATACCCTTCCATTCCACAATTGTTTCATCCCCCAATCCATGCTCGTCCCCCAACCATTCCGTATCCCATTTCTTCGAACGTTCCAAGTCATGTTGCCAACACGCCCATGTCGCCCACCCATGGTGGGCTGCAATGGAGTTCTGTCCCTTCATATGCGCATACACCCAGTATTCCTCGTTCTAATCATGCTTATAATCCTTTTACGACTCCGGCTAATGGCCAAATGAGGGCACCTGGTGATTTTACCAACCTAGGGGCCGCTTTTCGAGCAAACAGACAAGCGAATGGCAACAGCCCTCGCGCGTCTGCTCACCTTATTTCTCCTGCTTCTATGATTCCTTCTTTCGTTCCGCAATCTTCCTCGAATTCGAACGTCCCTGTTTTCTCTACAACACAGATTCCGTTTAATGTTTCTCCTGTTTCTTCCCATTCGAACACGGCTCATCATCCACCTCCCGATCCATCTACGCTAGAGGCAACTATGCCAACGGCCGGGAAGGAAAAGGAGGTGGATCGTCGGTCTCCGACGCCTGGTCCTTCAGGCAGTCGAAGTGCTGGGGATGCGGACGTCGAATCCGACTATGCAGATGGCCGGCGCCGAAACCAACAGCGACGAGAGACCCCTCCTCATCGTTCGAGGCACAGGCATATTACTCTTTCGGACCTAGATAGGCTTTTCGAGAATTTTCAATCTCTTTCTTTGACTGTTACGAATCTTCATAATGCTGTCAATCAATTACAGAATCCGACGGTTATTCACGCGCCGCAACCTGGTCATCCTAATGGGATTGGCATAGATGCGATGTTACCCCCTTATGCTACTACCCAGATTCCGCACCAACCGTTCCTTCCTATTGCTACTGTTGCTCCTCAACAATCACTTTCACGTTTCTCTTCTCATGTTCCCTCCATGATTGAAATACAAACATCCACTTCGCTCCTTTTAGCTTATGCCTCTTCGTCTTCGCCATCCATTCCCTCTACCACTACCATACCAATTCTTCAGGGTCAGGATAACTTCGCTCAATGGCACGAGGCGGCTACCGGCATGATCCAAAACTTGGGCCTTAACTCCTGGATCTGTGGTCCCACCCCGGAGAACGTGGTCCAGTACAACCCGAATGTCGTTCCCGTCTACCCTCCGGTACTGTCGCATAACCCACCCCCCGAGGACTATCAAATATGGCAAGTCTTCTGGACTAGGGATGGTATCGCGTCGTTCGTGTTGACATCACGTTTGTCGCCGAGCGTTGCTGCGATGCTGCCACCGAATATCGACCAGTCCACTGGAGTTCAGCGAACGTCACGCGACATCCTAAACATTCTACGCGAACGTTATGGAATATTCGACTTTTCGGGTGGTCAATACGTCAAAGAGACGCTCTACTATACTTCACCCAGGAGTAACGACCATATCGCGGAGTTTGTGGCGGAATGGCGGAAGCAGTTGAACGTTCTTCGAAATGCTCAATATCCGATCAGTTGGGCTGAAGCCATCACCAGATTCCTAGCTCTACTCCCGAATCATCCTGTTTGGGAGCAGTTGCGGAAGCATGGTTCAGATGCGGTGTCGTCCGATCCGTATACTCTGACCCACGACACTTGGGAATACTTCGCCAACTCGGTATTACGGGCAGACTCAGATCGGAGAAGCAGGTATAGGGTTCAGACAGCAGCGAATGCAATGCAGACGGCCGTTAAACCTCGTCAGAATACTCAGCGTGGGGGTGATGGCGCCTCGCATCCTGCTCCTTCCTCATCGAACTCGAACTCTCGTCCTGCACCGAAAACCGATCGTACGGAACGACCCCATAACTCTCAGAATCAGAATTCTTCATCCTCATCTCGGCCCCAAGCTCATCTCGCATCAGAACGTCCATCGTCTCCTCATACACCTGCAGTTACCAATACGGACCACGTTACGGAATTAGAAGATAGTACTCCCGCTGTACCAGATATGCAATTGTGCAACAACGAAGAATTTGACGCCTATTGCGCAACGCCACCGGATACTCCTCCGGGATGGCTTTCTACTCTGGTCGCACAACAACCAGTTGTTTTCTCTGCCCTACTACGAGAGTTTCAAGGTATCCTTGACTCCGGCAGCTCGAAACATCTGTTCAATGACAGAAGGTTGTTCTGGAATTTCGACTCGAATGCGGTCCTGTCCATTGGTACTGCTAACTGCGGGAGTCTTCAAACGCAGGGAAAAGGGATTGTGAAGCTGAAGGTACAAGACGTCCGGGATCCCGAGAAGACGTTTACGTTGGTTCTTAACGATGCACACTACGCTCCGGATTGCCCAGTGAATCTATTTTCATTTGGGACGTTTCTGGAGTGTGGTATGAGGATGTACTATGAGGGTACTGATGGTCGAATCTACATGAAACGACCGTCCCCTCGTACCTTCGGTGTTAAAGTCATCAATCGTCTCCTCTTCTTACGATGTGACTTTCTCCTACCGAAGGAGGTGGACGTTATCGCCTCTCCTCCCAACGTCTCGTATTTTTCCCATCCGATTCCTGATGAGGACTTGATCGCTGCTCCGGCGTTTTCGAAACGAGTGTCGGATTTCTCCTTAGCTCATGATCGGCTAGTTCATGCGGGTCAGCGAGTGGTTCGACAGGTTCTCTCAGGGAAATATGGTGGGGGTTTTGAGGATTTCAATGCGAGCGCTCCTCAGGCTGGCATGAAATGCGATAGTTGTGTAGAGGGAAAATGTCCACAACAACCGTTCTACAGGTCTGATAACCGCGCTACCAAGCCTCTCGAAATCGTTCACCTCGACACATGCGGCCCGTTCCCTGTTCTATCTCCCCATGGAAACTCATACTTTCAACTCGTCCTTGACGATCACACAAATGCCAACTCCGTGGTATTTCTGAAAGATAGATTCCAGGTACCTGAAGCTATCAGGAAGGTACTTCTTCGTTGGGAGAATTTCATGGACGCGAGAACGAAAAGTGTTCGCTGCGATGGATCTGGTGAACAAGCGGAAGGCGAATTGCTAGACTGGTATAATTCACGAGGTGTTGAGGTCCAACTCACAGCTGCGTATGCGCACCCTCAGAACGGCAGCGCCGAGAGGTTCATTCGTACGCTCGAGGACGATATGGCGGTGCTTCTGGCCTGGGCAAATCTTCCCTTATCGTTCTGGGAAGACGCTGTAAGAACTGCGGCATACGTTCGTTTTCGGCTTCCCTCGACGTCTTTGCCCGACGGTCTCACCCCATATGAGATGGTCTATGGCAGGAAGCCTGACTACTCCATGCTTCGTGTATGGGGGTGCCGTTGTTGGGTTATCATCCCTCCGGAACTTCAACAAAAGGGTAGTCCTAGACGTTACGAGGCGATCTTTGTTGGTTACGAAGAGGGTCGGAAAGGTTGGCGTGTCAGGGATCTACGTGGCCGATACCGTTTCTCTCGTGATGTGGTCTTCGATGAGAACGTTCCGGGATATCTTGGACGTGTTCCAGATGAATACTATGCTCCTTCTGAACCCGACTGCGTCGTTCTACCACCTGCTTCCAACATACCGCAACCACTTATACCTGAAGATTCCGACGTTCATATCCAATCTCCCAGTATGGATGATGATGGGGACCCATTACACGTTCGACAACGATCGCTCAGGGAAACGGATTCCACCGAATATCGTGCTCGACCGCGAAGGACTCGAGAACTGACTGCGAAGGGCAAGGAATGGCAGGATGGCATTCGTAAACGTGATGAGTGGCTCCAGGAACTACGGAGGAAACGGTTACAAGTGGATCATGGTTCGAATCCTCCTAATGAAGTGACCGGACTACTTGCATGCATCGCCAAGCTCGATGACTTTGTGTTGTCCGACGGTTCTGCTCAACCTATCATTTCTCATAATCGAGAGGTCGAGATACTTACGGAGCACGTGAACGATCACCCACTATCCGTTTATGCTGCAGTCCCCTCTCGGAAACCAGTCAATCTCAAGTTACCTCCAACTACGCAACGCGAAGCCTATGGTCGTTCTGACGCATCGCTATGGAAGGCGGCGGAGGAAGAGGAGCTTTCGAGTATGGAGAGGAAAGAGGTATTTCGAGTGGTTCAACGACCCAAAGGTACTCACCTCGTGGGGGTGAAATGGGTTTACAGCTTCAAGTATGACGACTTGGGAAATATCGTGAAGTACAAAGCACGACTGGTTGCTCAGGGTTTCAGTCAGAGACTGGGTGAGTACGGCGATACTTATGCTCCTGTTGCGAGGCTATCTAGCATTCGTATCCTATTCGCACGTGCCGTCAAGGAGGACCGTCACCTTTTCGTATTCGATTTCAAGACCGCTTTCCTTAATGCCCCATTATCCGAAACCGTATATTGCAAGCAGATCCCTGGGTATCCGATGGACGACTCGTCATCTTGCTATCTTCTTCAGAGGGCTCTGTATGGTCTGAAGCAAGCGGGGGCAGAATGGTATAAATGTCTCTGGAATGCGCTACAGAACATCGGCTTCACTCGATGTCCCTCTGACAACGCCGTCTTTCGATGTGTTTGGACAGAATCTCCGGATCCCACAGTTCCAGTGTCAAGCGGTAGCCCGGTCGACGTTGAAATCGCCATTCACGTTGACGACGGTCTCTGCAGTACAAACTCGGTTGAGGTGTACCACTGGATTCTCACTAGACTCGGCGTTGAGTTCGTTATAACGAATCTTGGCGATCCGAAGCTGTATCTGGGGATCTCGGTCTCTCGGGATCGCGAAACGAGAAGAGCGTGGCTTCACCAACGTCCCTATATCGACGAACTTCTCGAGAAATATAATCTCACGACCGCCGCGAAATCACAGCTCCCTCTCCGAACGAAAATAGCGGATCTTCCTCCTGCGCCACAGGGCTCACTTCCAGACGCCCCGACGGAACCTGATCAACTTCGTCTAGTGTACCAGGGACTGATCGGTTCCTTGCTGTACCTGGCGATTTGCACCCGCCCTGACATCTCCTATGCTGTTATGGCTCTGAGCCAATACAATTCGAAACCAACGAAGACTCACCTGCTAGCTGCAAAGGGCGTTTTACGCTATCTCGCAGGTACGATCGACTATGCGTTGGAGTATGGGGGTGATCGTGGGGGTGACATGGTCCTATCTGCGAGACCTATGGATGATGTTGCGTTCACAGACGCTGATTGGGCGTCTGACGTACAGGATAGGAGGAGCATATCGGGATATGCTGTCTTTATGTTCAACGGGCTAGTTTCGTGGTCGGCATCGAAACAGAAGGCCGTGGCACTGTCTTCGACGGAGGCGGAGTATATGGCACTCACACACTGTGTGCGAGAAGTATTGTGGGTCAAGTCCTTCACGTCCCTAATGGGATATCCTGTTCCATCGACATTCCCAATCCTATCGGACAACCAAGGATCGGTGTTCATGTCCACTTCGCCCGTTACGTCTGGGAACTCAAAACACATTGATATCAAGTTCCACTTCGTTCGAAGCCATACTTCCTCTAACGAAATTTCTGTTTCATGGATTCCTACGGAGGACATGGTCGCGGATATATTCACAAAACCTCTTCCCATTCATCTGCATCTCAAGCATTGTACTGCTCTCGGATTGGTCTCCCTTCCTCATTCCTCGATGGATGGACAACTTTCAAATTGAATATCCTAAATTATCGTTACTTTACATGTTTCATTCCTTCATTTTTCTCTCTTCTCTCTGCTCTTTCGTGTCGCACGTATCGTCCGATGGGGGTGTGTTGGGTTAGGGTTTTCTCGGACTTCTCCGGCTGACTTATATCACTGCACCTCCCGTATTCGCTCCTCAGCTTTTCACCACATCGGTCTGCTGAGGAGGTACGGTTCTCACAGTTCTTTTTACATGTTTCTCATACTTACGATACAATGTAGTTACGCGTGTACGCGTCGTATCACACAGGTACTTATATACAGCTTTTCACCACATCGGTCTGCTGAGGAGTTACGCGTGTACGCGTCGTATCACACAGCATCTGTCCTATCAAATTTGACGGAGGCGTCTGCTCGACGTGGACATCTGTGAGGAGGAGAATAGTTTCTGCTCTAGAGTCACAAGGCCTCGATGGATATATCGACGGTACGGTCGTAGTTCCGACAAGCGTACCAACCGTAATACTCAGCCCACCTACCTCCGAGCCATCTACAACAAATGTCGAGAATACCTCCAATCCACCAAATCCGCCCCCTCAACAAGTCACCTTCACCTCTACACCTGTATACTCGGCCCGTCCTACTCTCGAGGAATATCGTTTCCGTAACAACCGAGCGAGGGCGATCATCTCGAAACATATCGAGGACATACTGTCGTTGGTACCTGACGTGGACACGCTAACTGCGAGGGAAATCTTCATGAGATTGGATCGGGAGTACTTGGTTAAGAATGAGGCCAGGAAGATAACTACCAACAGAGAATTCCGCAACTTCTTGTTTGACGAGCAGGACACTCTGGACCAATTCTTCAAAGACCTTCGCGAGAAAAGGAAAGCGGCCATCGAAGCGGGGAACCACTACAGTGATTCCGAGTTCCGATCCATCATCCTAGGAGCTTTCCCCACGAACTCCTTCGATACGATCATCCAGAATGTGACCACCAACTCGTCCCATTTCCTAACATCCGCCTCGGTAATCCACGAGATCACATCCGCTTATCGTCGCGTTGAAGATCGCAAGACGCCGGCAACGTCAGGAAGCCACATCACCCCACAAGCACATGCAGCAATCGTGGCAAAGGTAGAGGAGTTGGAAAAGAAGCTGTTGGCGGCACAGGCAGGGAAGTCGAAATCGGATATAACGTGCCATAATTGCGGGCGGAAGGGACACATTAAAGCTGAATGTTTTAGGAAAGGAGGAGGGAAAGAGGGCCAATACCCGAGTTGGTGGCGAGGAAAGAAGGACAACGAATCGGCTGGTGCGAGTACCCCGTCTGCTAACCTGGCCGTAGGAGATCCCGACGTGGTCCAGCGTTTCGCCATGAACGCTACGAAGAGACACGGTATCCCGGCGAATACGACAATCGACTCTTGCGTATACGCGGATTCTGGGGCAACGGACCACTTCTTGAGATCCAGGGACGACTTCATCACGTATACCCCTCTCTCGGAGAAGGATCAGACGCTAGTACAAGGTTCTGAATCTTCCTCCACGTTCAGGATCATCGGAGTTGGTAGAGCCCGAAAGACGGTATGGGAGGATGGAAGGAAGGTAGTCATGGAATTCGAGGAGGCTTGCCATACGCCAAACGCAGCTGCGGACCTGGTGTCCATCTCACGACTTGACGACCTAGGTTACGAGATCAGGTTCGGAAACGGGAAAGCGAAATTCTACTCACCTAAAGGGGTTCACTTCATGACTGGGCAGAAAACCCATAAGAAGGGGGGTTTATATCGCCTCCTTGAATGCCCTCCATCATCTGCTATGACCACGGCCCGTTCATTGAAGCACCCTGTCGACATATCTGTCTGGCACCGTAGGACTGGTCACGCAGGTGTTCACCGCATTCTGGAAGCTGAGGCGAAGCAACTGGTGGACGGATTAGACATCACGTCAAAGGAAAATGGGGAGAAATGCGTACCTTGCATACACGGCAAAAGTGTACGTCGTCCGTTTGACTCTTCAGTCACACCAGAATCACAGGTCCTGGAGAGGGTACACCTGGATCTCACGGGACCTATCCGTGTCCAATCGAGGGGAGGGTTCAGGTACTTGCTGCCTATCATTGACGGTGCGACGTCCTTCTGCAAGGACTACTACACGAAGAATAAGGAGGCGGAGACAATCCTATACGTCGTTGAATCATACAGGGCATGGGCGGAGAGGCAAACGGGACAGAAGTTGAAGATGATGCGAATCGATGGAGGGAAAGAGTTTGTAAACGGGTTGGTGTTGAAGTGGGCGGGTAAACACGGTATCGAAATGGACCCAATCGCTCCTCATTCTTCATCTGCTAACGGAGTAGCAGAACGAAAGCACCTATCGACGTTTTCTAGAGTTAGGACCATACTGTTCGACTCTCAGCTTCCCCCATACCTTTGGGCCCATGCTGCGGCGTATATCATCTACACTGACAACCATCTTCCTACTGCTCGGCACCCAGGAACGATTCCAGCGGAGGAATTCCTTGGGAAGAGACAGAATGTGGCGCATCTTAGGCCGTTTGGTGCATATTGCTGGGCGAAGGTGGTTGATGGGTCTCTGGGAAAGCTGGATAGTCGAGTCATTGAAGGCAGGATGATAGGGTACGGTGAAAGGGGGACATACCTGGTATACTTGGCATCTGGGAAGATTATCACGAGCAGGGATGTGGTATTTGACGAAATGAGGGGAGTTCGTGTGGTGACAGCTGGAGGGGAGGAAGTATGGGACATCGGTGAGTATGAGTTGTTACCAGCTGACGACGACGAACTCGGACCGATCAACCCAATTCCATCCGAGGAACCAAACACGGTGATTACGGACGTATCACCTGATGTACCCGTTATCGCCGAACATACTCCTGACTTGCCCGCTCAAACCATCACACCACCAATATTACCTTCAACATCCATGGCTCCCACCTCTGTCCGTCGTTCTCAACGCACTATCAAACCCACGACTGCTATTATCAACTCACGCGAATCGACCGCTAGGGAGCAGGAAGCCAAAAGGAACAAACTAAATTGGGCTACAAACTCGAGAACTCCAAGGGCAAACCTCGCTCAGATAACCAGCATATGCTCAGAAGTTGGGGAACCATTCAATGCTGCCCTCGTTGCGCTTGGACTACCCGAAGTTCCCAAAGGTTTCAACAAAGCAAAGCAAATGGACGAGGAAAGATGGATGCCAGCGGTCAAGAAAGAGAAGAAAAGGATGGCTGACTTCGAAGTATTTGGGGAAGCTCAATTCCCCCCGAAAGGAGCAAGCATCCTCACCGCGCTATGGGTATTCGCCCACAAGGTCGACGGAGATGGGAATGTCGTGGAGCATAAGGCGAGACTTGTTGTGGATGGAGGAAAGCAGGAGGAAGGGAAGGATTTCTTCACGAAATATGCAGCTACGCTCCGTTTAGAATCCCTCAGAGTCCTCATCGCCGTGTGGGTCGTGCTAAACTTCTACATCTGGCAGATCGACTTCTCCTCCGCATATCTCAACGCACCTTTGGAAGAGGAAATCTACATCCGCATACCCGAGGGATACGAAGGGCACGGAACTGGACAAGTTTTCAGAGCGAAGAAATCCATCTACGGGATGAAGCAGGCTGGTGCGAATTGGTGGAAGACTCTCAACGGTTCATATAGCGACTGTCATGAAGTGCCGCTTTTCCCCCTATCTTTTCCTTTCTCAGTGCCTATTCCCCTTTCAGCGCTTACTTGTTTCTTTGACGCCTACCAGACGCCCGTTTCCCCTTCCCACATATTTCCTTCTCACACTATTGTTCTTATTGTCTTCTCTCATCTCCTAGTTACTCATTCCGGACTCGCTATTGTCTTATACTTGACTACTATTGTTTCCTTATTGTTTTCTTATTGTCTTTCCTATTCGTTCACGACTCATATCTCAGACCTCTGACTGGGTATATAAGCTAGGTAGTTTACACCTGGTCCCTCATCTTGACCTCTTGTAGTTGGGACCAGGTGAGTAGTTATTTCTGTCTTTCTCCATCTGCAATGTATCTGACTTGTCGTTGGGACCAGTTATCTATCTGCTCTTGCCCTCTGCTCGCTACCTCTGTCGTCTCTATCGTCATCTCTGCTAGTCGACTTCCGCCGCCGCTGTTTCTAAAAGTCCTAGTGTCTAGCGCTTTAGGACAGCGACCTAGGGTTCCAGGGGTCTCGAGCTGACCAGTGTGTCAGAAGGAGGATTACAGAGTCAGGGGAGACGATGACAGGCACGTACACGGACGATACATTGGGTGGGTCCTCGAGTAAGGAGGAGGAGATGAGAGTGAAGCAAGAGATTGGAGGGAAGTATAGAATCCGTGATACCGACGACGTTAATTTTGCACTAGGCATGCGGCTTGTACACGACAGGGAAAAGGGAACGGCTACACTGTCCATGGAGCCTTACTGGCGTCGACTCCTAGCTCGACACGGATTCTCAGACCTCAAACCGAAGGCCACTCCACTTCCCCCCGGTATATCTCTCTCTATCGAACAATCTCCAAAGTCAGAAGACGACCACCGCTTTATGTCAGACAAACCCTTTGCCGAGATCCTGGGCGCCATTCAATTTGGACAAACGGCCTGTCGACCTGACATCACATTCGCTGCAAACCTTCTCAGTCGGTTTATCAGGAGCCCGGGCAGAGCTCATTGGAGTGCATTAGTACATCTACTACGATACATCACTGGCACCCTCAACTACGGAATCACATTCTCGAAGGATCTAGGACCAGACGCACTTGTTCCCATCACATACGTCGATGCAGACTATGCCGCTTGTCCTGACACACGCAAGTCTGTAACAGGGATCCTCACAGTTATAGCTGGAGGACCAGTTTTCTGGCACGTGAAACGTCAAGACGTCGTTGCTCAATCCACGACGGAGGCCGAGTATATTGCAATGGCCAAGGCGGTACAGCAAGCGAAGTGGGTTCATCAATTTCTGGCGGAAATCGGCCGTGCACCTCCGCTACCCTCTATCATTCGTGGCGATAACCAGGGAGCACTTACATTGGGCAAGCATGCGACATACTTTTCCCGTGTCAAGCACATCGACATCAAATACCATTTCATTCGCGACGAAGTGGCACAGGGAAACGTCAGTCTGGAATATGTTGCATCGGAGGCAAACCCAGCGGACATGCTAACGAAGGCCTTGTCCAGAGGGTTACACACGAGGCATGTAGAGTTTCTTCGCCTAGTCCTGGCAGGTATCCAGGTCTAGGGGAGTGTTGGAAGGTGCCTTAGGGGTCATGCGGTAAAGGAGACCCGGATACCGCTGTGGACTCAACGCTTGGCCAACGCTACTCGATTCTCTCTCTCTTCCTCCTGTTTCATGGACATCTCTTGTATATTATTCGAACCCTTCTGCGGCTTCCTTCTCCTGGTTTACTTTCTTGTCTTCAGATTTAGTTATATACCCGCGTAGCTACCGACGCTCTCCAGTTGCCTACTGTCGTGGTCGTACTGGAGAGTGAGTTCCTTTTCTACCTATCCTAATCTTTCTACTTATTGACGATACCTACAGATACCATACTTAATAGTTTCCCACTTTAACAGGTATCGTAATCTATTCAGAGTGGCCTACTGTCGTGGTCGTACTGGAGAATACCATACTTAATAGTTTCCCACTTTAACAAGAAAGTTTGGGTTCGAGTGTCACTCGGGCGTCAGGAGACGACTTAGGTTTGATTGAGGACCAGGAAACGGAGGACACGGCAGGACTTCAGATCTCTCCGTCCGACAGGCCACTAGTCACTAACTATCAGACCAGACGACTGTCGTGTTTAGCTTCTTAGGATCTTAACTAATCGATTAAACATCGAATTTCGACTTTATACAGATGCTTACTTGTGTCCCGCACCCATTTGATGCTACCCAGCCGAGGGCCGACGCCAGAACGAATATATTTAGTGAGAGTCCTCTGCGTCGAGCACCTTGAGTACAAATTAGCCGTCGCCTGTCGGTCTCGAGCCTACGAGCAGACGTTCAACGTTCAAGTGGCTCGACGGGGAACTCAGACGAAAAAGACCATGGAGCTAACAACGAGGCCTCAAAATTCAACCGAAGTGAAGGTGGAAAACTTGTGTCTATTCTATAAGACCACAGACTACATGAACTAAAGCACGCTCAAACTCTGCGAACGCGGCTTGTCTACTTGGGGTGATGTAACTGGAGAGAGGGAAACAGATATTTGAGTTGCGCGGCCTGCAAAGGGATACATAACATGACTCTA
>JANHQD010001330.1:0-14893 GCA_024721195.1 Marasmius sp. AFHP31 | reverse complement strand
AGCAAGAAAGTCTTGTCCGTTCCGAATCTTCAAAGTAGCCATGGAAAGGCGTTCTTGATCCCATACTGAGGCTTCTAAGGCCGGTACTGAGCCACCATGCCAGTGTCAGAGGTTGTAGAGCTGTTTTGTAACTTGAATGACGGTTTGACGGTGGTTGACGTTGTCAAAGGGAACCAAGGCGGGAGGCGCTTATGGACAAACTCAGGAAGTGCTTACTTCAGCGCCAAATTTCTCTGATCCTCTTCCCTTCTAGACTCCAAATTCCGTGGTTTAACGTGCCCAGAATTGACTGATTCGTACATTTGGCAAAGTCTCGGTTTCAAACAATGGCTGAAGCGTCAACTTCACGCTTGAACATCATATGTTCCAAAACTCTCTATTCGAGAATTCGAGATATGCCAGCGGAGTGAGCCTTGAGGTAGGTCAGAAACTGTTCGCTTTATCTCGTACTATTGAATTTGTACCGAAGGCCTATACGTGTTCTACTTCCGGTTTCAATCAGGGAGGGGGAAGCTTCAGCTAAACCTCTGTGCCGCCGAGGTAGTCCACTCTAATAGGGCGTCTGTCCAACTCCTCGCCACAGGTGACGACAGAGACGGGGCCCGTTGCATACACGCCGACGTTATTATTAAAATTCAGAACCCATGGCCGATCGGCTCATCCTGGCCGGACACTTGGAAGACCGTACCGCCTGGGCAGAAGAGAGCATCATACTTTGGCGGGATTACTAGTACAATAATGAAGGTGTTGGTGCCGGGTACTTTCTCAACGGGTCAGCCAAACAATCATGCAAGAGAAGGCGAAAAGTCAATACCTTTGAGATCAAGTACGCATTACCAGCGACATACAAGACAAAGACGGGAAATGGAAGTAGAGTGTATTGAGTAACGGCAGGATACATATTTTAGCAGGACCTGGCGGAGAACAAGGTGCAACACCACGGTGAGCGATGATGTGTCTCAAATGTAAACTGACAGACGAACAATAGCCAGATCATGCGGCGTCCCGGTTTGTTTTTTTTCAGATCGTAGAAATGCTCGTAGTCTCCGTCCTCAAACCTAAGGCTTTTAAAACGCGGGCAGGATTTCCAGCGCAACTCTCCACCTCTCGGTCTCAAATCACCCTCAAACCAACCGAAGTCACATCTTGACTCCCCGCGGAGCCGGGTGCTTGTGTCAAGCATATTCCTCAAGGTACGCCCTCAGAACTTGTATCACGGGCCGGTTCCGATCTTTGTGTAAACGGAGAAGGATAAGGTGCGCGTGGCACAAAAAATGGTGCGCGCAGGTCTTATGTTTTGTGCGAACGGAGGAAGATATTCTCCACATTGCGAGGTTCTATAGTCCTGAGAGGAAGAACGGCGTGAGTTGATGAAGAAGCCTGAAGGACCCCTAATGTCCGTCGGTCGTTCACCTGACAATGGCCAGCTGAGCTTCCAAGCTACATATAGGTTCGTGGCGCGCTATACAAGTTAAGCCTCAGTGCGTCAATCCAGCTCGATTGGAAGTCCTTTTCCCTCAAAACCATCAGCGATGTTATCTCCGAGTCGCTCTTTCCTCGTAGCTCTCATAGCTGTCGGCCAATGCTCAGCTGTGTCTTCATCCTCAAATTCAAGGGGTCGCAGTCCTGATTTCGACCCGCACACCCAACGCATCGATGTTGGAGGACAACACGAATTCGTTCCTCCCGGTCATGGCGACATCCGAGGTCCCTGTCCAGGTCTCAACGCCCTCGCCAATCACAACTACCTTCCCCACAGCGGCGTCGCGACTGTAGACGAGTTCATCTCTGCTACCCACGACGTCTTCGGTATGGGCTCGGACCTGGGCACATTCCTTGCCATCTATGGCTCGCTCATGACCGGCGATCTCGCTACGTTCTCCATTGGTGGTCCTCCCCCCATCGGTCCCATCCTCGGACATCCTTTGGGCCTCTCCGGAAGCCACAACAAGTACGAGACGGATAGTTCAACTACGAGAGGTGATTTATACGAGACAGGGGACAACGTGAATCTCAATATGACCCAGTTCATATCCCTATTCGATAAACAAGCCGGCAAACCCGACTCCGAGGTCAACTACGACGTGCCCTTGCTGACCCAGTTTCGCAACGAACGTTTCCATGAGAGTATCCATTCCAATCCTTACTTCTTCAACGGCGCGTTCAGCGGCATAGCCGCCCAACCCGCTGCGTACCTCTTCATCCAGCGGCTCATGGCGAACAGGTCCGCGGAACATCCAGAGGGAATTCTCGATCGAAATATTCTCAAGTCTTTCTTCGCCGTCTCTGGAGATACCCCCTCCGATTTCGTCTATCAGGAGGGCTGGGAACGGATTCCAGAGAATTGGTACAAGCGCCCTGTGGGGGATGACTATGGGATAGCGCCCTACGTAGTCGACGCTGTCACTGCCGCGCTGGAGTATCCTATCTTCCTGTCCTTCGGGGGCAATTTGGGAACAGTGGATTCCTTCACTGGAGTGGCTCCCGAGGATCTCACGGGAGGCGTGCTCAACGCGGAGACCTTGTTGGAAGGTGACAACCTATTGTGCTTCATGGTGGAGGCTGCTGCTCAGGCAGTCACGCCGGACATCTTGAAGGGAGTGGTGGGGGATGTGGTGGGGGCACTTCGACGGTTGAGGTCTCCGTTGGAGGGGCGTAGTTGCCCGGCTTTGAAGGAGTTCAATACGCAGCTGTGGGAAAAGTTCCCAGGGTATACGAGGTCGAAGTGATACCAACCCGCCTTTCCTTTGTGGTTCGGCCTTTTTTTCTTTTTCATTCAAGTACTTCCGAATCTTCGCTTCCGAGCCTTTTTCACGGCCACCGCATTTATTCTTACGCCTATTACTTATCGTAAAACGCTGAACATTGTGTGATACTTATATACTATTATTGGTTCTTCTACAAACAGGTACTATTGTCCCAACACTACACGACTATTCTGAAGCTCAACACGTTGTCTAGAGTTGTTTTTGAACCAGCGATCGCCCTGTTGTGCTTACCCTTTGGATCGGCGTTGACCGTCTGTTCTTCCACGATCTCAAGAACATAGGCTCGCTTTAACGGCTCTATTTTTCGAAAGCTCAAATTGAACTCATACATCACCGCGGAAGAAGATCGACTCGGAAAAGTGCATAAGATTGAGGTGGGTCTCAGAAACGTTTCGCTTTTATTCTGTACTATTGAATTGAAACCAAAAACCCACACTCGTAGATTCAACAGTTCCGGTTTTCATTGTAAGGTTTCGATTAGGCCTCTGCAGCATCGGAACCGAGAACGCTTCGCACATGGTCCACTCTGGCAGGGTGCTTGTCCAATTCCTCGCCGACGAGGTGAACGGAGGTGCGGTCGGTACTCCACATGTCAGGATGAGTGCCAAGATTCGTAGATTTTGGATGAGTAGCTCACCTGAAAAGTACGCGGGCAGCAAAGTCGAACGGGGTGTCTTTACGGCTGGATGCTTGCCAGAGTACGCCGCCCGGGTAAGAGATGGCATATTTCGGCGGAATTACAAGTCTGATGAAGGAGTTGGTGCCGGGTTCTTAGCCCGACGATGGGGCAATAAGAAAAAACACTCGAGGCAACGGTAAAAGCAAAGACGATACTTACCTTCAAGGTCGATGTACACAGTACCACCGTAATACAAGACAAAGATGGGAGGTGGAAATGAATTTCTATAAAGCAAGGGATTTTGTCAGCCGTGCAGGGAAACAACAACGACAATGAACGCAACGCACTCCTGTGACCACACCTCCAATAGGTCTTTTGGCGTCGAGCGAATGAAGAAAAATAATTAATGCCTGTAACCACGATGCATTCCAGACATATTGTATCGAAAAGCTCACCATCGCACCGTCATACGGCAACCAATCTGTTTGCTCGGATCATAGACGTGCTCATAATCTCCATCCTTGAACCCAAGACTTTTGAAGAGCTCCTTGAACGTCTTCATTTATTCATCCAAAGACCCTTCTACCGTCCACCACTTCAATCCCATAGCACGAAGTTTCTCCTCCGAAACGGGGCGTCCAGAGTCTAAAGGCAAGCACAAATCTCCAGCATTTGAATCGCGATAGTATCCTTGTAGAGACGTGCCGGAGGTGGGAACGAGAGCAGGTCTTCTGACAATCTGTTGGCTGTTGGTAGTAAATTGGGGGGCCGTTGAATACCCGCTGTGTTCTTGGGCGGCTGATGAATGTCAGATATCAACACACGAGCATGAGGATTCAAAAGGGTCTGAGAGCGGGAACATAGACCAGAGAAAAAGTTTGTCGGACATGTATGATGTTGATGGGACAAATATGAATGTTATTCACGACCGTGGGGACACACTTCCACAGCTTCATAGTTGAATTAGTCCGCTCTGCAGCCTCCTTTGACTCAATGCCATAGCGCCGCTAGGATGTCGGACAGAACAAGATAGCGAGTGTGTCCGTTCTTCGAAAGAAGCCATGGTTAGAAGGTATCGAGAGCACGAGTCGTTATGTCCAAGAGGATTGAGGAACTGCATGAGCTCGCTTTGACGGTGGTTGAACGGAAGCAAGGAGCGAGAAGCGCCCACTGGCACAAATATTTGTCACTTGTGTGCTTTCAGCGCTTATAAGCGCTTGCCTTCGTTCAAATTCCTGGTCGACGTCAGAGTCTCGCTCACATTCCTCAAGGCAACGATACCGGGAAGACAATCGTTCCGTCGACCTCGAAATCTCGATTGTTATGGTTCAACCCGCCTATGTTCAACCCGCATTCATTTACCCCGACTCTTCTTCGCTTTCTCTAAATATCCTATTGTCTTCGATTTCTACAATTCGACGCGTTCAAAAAAAGCACATGTCTAAGTACTACAGTCAAAGCTAAAGTCCCCAACTATTCAGATTGAAATCTGCGCCTCTGGAGCCCAAGCTACAGGTATGTACCATTTTCTCAACATGAGCTACTACTTACCTTTGTGGGTATTGGAGCTGGCGGAAGTTCAAGTAGCTTGAGCACGGGATATGCCAACGAAGGCGGGATAGGACAGGGGACGATCGCCAGCCAAAGGGGAGTTCTGAGACTCCCAGGTCGATAAAAATCAACATTGGCACCAGCCGTCGGCTCCAAATCCCTTTCAACCTCCCTACAATCACCACCCTTGCCAATGACAATGCTCTCCCGCTCTCTCCTCATCGTGTTCTTCGCCATCGCTCATCATTGCTCAGCCGCCTCAAATTCGACGCGTTGCAGTCCACACGCAGCTTCCCGACCCGTCAACGTCGAAGGCAAGCACAAGTTCATACCTCCCGGTCACGGCGATATTCGAGGTCCCTGCCCAGGCCTAAATGCACTCGCAAATCACAACTATCTCCCCCACAACGGCGTTGCGACCGTAGACCAATTCATCTCAGCTACCCACAATGTCTTTGGGATGGGCTTGGACTTGGGTACATTCCTCTCCATCTTCGGTTCACTCACTTCGGGCGATATTGCTACATTCTCCATCGGCGGTCCTCCTCCCTCCAGCCTCCTACCTCCACTTCTCGGTCATCCCTTAGGCCTTTCCGGAAGCCACAACAAGTACGAAACAGACGTCTCTCCCACCCGTGGCGACCTATACCAAACAGGAGACAACACGCGTCTGAACATGACACGGTTCAAAGCTCTACACGACAAACAAATCGGCTTATTGGACTCCCAGGTCAACTACAACGTCTCGCTCCTGAACCAGTTCCGCTACGAACGGTTCCAGGAGAGCATCCATACCAATCCTTACTTCTTCAACGGAGCGTTCAGCGGTGTAGGCGTCCAACCCGCTGCGTTCCTCTTCATCCAGAGATTTATGGCGAACAGGTCGACAGAACATCCGGAAGGAATTCTCAATCGTAACACCCTCAAGTCGTTCTTTGGCGTTGACGACGATTTCGTCTACCGGGCAGGCTGGGAACGGATCCCAGAGAACTGGTACAAACGCGCTGTAGGCGACGATTACGATCTGGTGACATTCGCGCTTGAAGCTGTTGCTGCCTCTCTCGAGTATCCGATTTTCCTTTCTGTTGGGGGGAACACGGGCACGGTGGATTCGTTTACGGGAGTTTCGTTGGAGGATTTGACGGGTGGGGTGTTGAATGCAAAGACGTTGCTGGAGGGGAACAACCTATTGTGTTTTATGGTGGAGGCGGCTGTTCAGGCTGCTACGCCGGATATTCTGAGGGGAGTGGCTGGGGATGTGGTAGGGACACTTGAACTGTTGAGGTCTCCGTTAGAGGGCTGTGAATGCCCCCCATTGAAGGAGTTCAATACGCGGTTGTTAGAGAAGTTTCCGGGGTATGCGAGGAGGAAGTGACTATAACGTTATCATACCTTTTTTCTGGGATTGATCATCGGATTTGAGGAGTTTTCCGAGTTATCTCTCAATCTCTTTCAATTCTCGCTTCTTATTCGTTATTATTGCTCTCGTGAGTTGTTCATCCCCTCAGTCAAATGCCACCATCGTACATACCTCTTTCTCTAGAATACTCCACTTTTCATAACAGACTCAGATCCGGATCCTGTCACTAGTAGTTGCACATAGACCAGTGATTCTGTTACGAGCCTCTCTCGTGGACTAGAGTCAGTGACTGACCCTTAGATGAGTTTGTCCCACCAACTCGGCGGAGGCTCTGACGGGCGAGGTAAGAAGGTCAAGGCCTTAGACGGGTAAGTACCTCTCGCTGCTCGTTTCCATTCAACCCAACGTCAAGCCGTCGTTTAACTCCAAGTTAGCGCATGCAGTTCTCCGACCTCGCAGGTACTGCAAAGATGTTCTTATATCAGAAGCGCCAGTATGCGCACACAACCACACGAGGTACGTAGGACGGTGGTATCTAACTGAGGGGATATGGCACATGTACTTACAAACGACAACGACCGCCGGAGGTGCAATTAAGATATGTAATGAACAACTCACGAGAAAGAGAAAGTGCATGAGAAATTTAAATAAGAAATGAGCAATGAAGAGAAATGAAGAAACCCGGTGATATAATAACTCACTTCCTCCTCGCATACCCCGGAAACCTCTCCAATAACCGCATGTTGAACTCCTCCAATGTGGGGCAATCACGTCCATTCAATGAGGACTTCAACAGTTCACGTGGCCCACCACATCCCTAACCACTCCCCTCAGAATATCCGGCGTAGCAGCCTGAACAGCCGCCTCCACCATAAAGCACAACAGATTGTCCCCCTTCAACAACGTCTCCGCGTTCAACACCCCAACCGTCAAGTCCTCGATCGACACACCGGTGAACGAATCCACCGTGCCCGTATTCCCCCCAACAGAAAGGAAAATCGGGTACTCGAGGGCAGCGTTAAGAACATCGAGCGCATAGGACGCAAGATCGTAGTCGTCTCCCACAGCGCGTTTGTACCAGTTATCTGGGATTCGTTCCCACCCTTGTCGATAGACGAAATCCTCGGAGGAGACACCGAAGAATGATCTGAGAGTATGACGGTTGACGATCCCTTCTGGGTGGTCTAGGGATCTATTCCCCATAAACCGTTGGGTGAGGATGTACCCAGCTGGCTGCACCGCTACACCACTGAATGCTCCGTTGAAGAAGTACGGGTTGGTGTGGAGACTATCCTGGAAACGTTCGTAGCGGAAGTGGTTTAGGAGTGAGATGTCGTAGTAGTCAGGGTGTTTGTTGTATAGGGATTTGAATTGGGTGAGGTTGAGATGGACGTTGTCGCCTGTGAGGTACAAGCCACCACGGGTGGGGGAGACGTCTGTTTCGTATTTGTTGTGGCTACCGGAAAGGCCTAGAGGGTGGCCGAGGAGAGGGGGGAGGAGAGTGGAAGGAGGGGGACCACCGATGGAGAAGGAGGTACCATCGCTGGATATGATTGAGCCGAGGATTGCGAGAAATATGGCCATGTCTAGGCCTATACCGAAGACGTTGTGGGTAGCTGCGACGAACTGGTCCATGGTACCGATGCCGTTGTGGGGAAGGTAGTTGTGGTTGGCGAGCGTGTTGAGGCCTGGACAGGGGCCGCGGAGGTCGCCGTGACCGGGAGGAATGAATTTGTGTCGTCCTCCAACGTCGACGCGTTGAGTTCGAGGATGAAGATACGGTCAAGCACTGGGCGATGGCGATGAGCGCGATGGTGACAGCACGAAAAAACATTGATGGTAATTGTAGGAGGGAAAGGAAGGAGGGTTGTTCTCATACTACGAGTTTCAGATTCCAAAAGAGTGGATGGGCGGAAATTGTGGGGTGGGTGCTTCCAGGTGCTTCCGAGCAGCTACATCATCTGCCATCTTCACTGGCACATCCATCGGTAGAGAACACTATTGACAGAGTTCTGGGGACGCGATGATTGTCCAGAGTGAGGTCGAATAACCGTTCCCGTAGCTGGCGGGTATTGTGGGTGACGACCTGACCTAACAATTAACTGCAACACCTGCCATCTTTCCTAGCACATTCCGTTCTTCTAAGCACCTCTGCCCGAAGTTCATTATCTTCGATGTGGTATATGAGGAAGTTATGTAGGGGTAAAGAAGGAGGTGCTCACCCAATCGTGGTGCTGCATCAATTCGTTCTGGTCGGCTTTCATCTTGTCTACAACGAGCGACATTAGTATTCAACAATAGGTTATGTTCGTCTATCTACTTACTGTGGGCGGCGATATCTGAGAAAATGTTGTCGAAGAAGACATCTCCGAACATAGAGCTGCATGGAAGGATAAGAACGAGGTTCAAGGCTGGAAAGACAGATTGGGCTCACATTTCTTATAATTCGAGCTTGCGCACGTACGACATTATGACCTTCTGCAATCATCGTCTCAACAGTCTTCAAATTATCGCGTTCTTCCAATTCCTTCTCTAGTGCCTCGACATACTCCCTGAAACGGTGGCGATCTTGTGAGTTCATGCCACGATGTCGAGTAAAACTCACTCACTTCTCTTCTTTCGGAACAAATGTAAGAGAAGTGGAGTCAAGAAAGCGAGGAGATATGGTGATGGTGGTGGTAGACAGGAATTATCAAGGCGCAGGTTGTGTCGCTGTGCGTTATCAATTTTTGTTGAGACCTCCCAGATCCCGAGGGTTTATTCGCAATCTCGCCTTTGCAGGTACAGGGAGTAGGGAGTGAGTAGGTCCATGGGGGTCCGAGATATTGATTGTGAAGTTTGAGAACGTGAGGGTAGTAGGCTTTGGTAGGGTAAACGAGTTTGACGGATCAGTGGTGTGCAATGTGCAGGTCACGGTGAGAAAGCTTGGCCCTGCTTGGCCTGCTTAGGCACGGGAACTCATGCGCGCACGGTTTTAAGTATAACTCACGTCCAGCGTCTACTCTCATCTCCTCTTAGCATGTCTCGAGTTTGAGGCAAGATTGTCTCCACCGACGAAGGCATGGTGGATAGGAGATTTATCTTCTCAAATGGTGCGAATATCTACTATTCACTGAATCTCACAATTCAAGTTCGATTAAGGTGCCCTCGCTTCTCTCGATATATCCTACGGATTACCCTCATACACGCGCACGAGTCATGACCAACGTTCTAACTGGCCAAGACACCACCATATGATTATCTCAATGTTGTTATTCAATGGGAATCGCCTCGATGAAGCGGCTCAACGTCCAGCAAACACGGGGGAGGGAAGCTGTTAGTCGTCCGCTAACTTGGCATAACAAGAAACTCCTCAGGCCTACCAAATTATTCTAGATTGCTTCGAAGTCAGCTTGGCGAGACTGGGCGAGTTCAATGAAGATGCTGTACCAGGAGACTCAAGAGGACTTCATCAGTATAAGACCCAATGGACAGATTACCCCCACCTGCCTATCTTCAGTTTGTTGTCAACCTCATAGACCATGGCAGAACCTGTGTGTCTCATTCCTGGGAATCCGGACATTGGAGGTACATGGTTACTTCTTCGTGGACTACTTTATACTAATGTTGGTCGATCAGGTATCGGTGTCCGAGCGGCGGTTTACATTCAAGCTTTGCTGACCGCTCTCACTGCTGTCTTTACAATCGCCCTCGGGCACGCAGAGTATTGTTGTCCTAAATACTCTACATCGCAGGACTCGGTTTCCCTCCTCCTGTTGCTGCGGCATCGTCCCTCGTATGACGAAAACATGAAGACATTAGAGCGCTCAATTTATATGATTGGCTTGGCCATAATCATCAGCGCGTTCATCGAGATACGAAACGGCACTGGCGGTATCACGACATATGACGCCCTCATCGTACTGAACATCAGCCTCATCAATATTTTTGCGGGGTCCTTGATTGGATTGGTGCGAAGAGGAGGCGAGTACCGGTGGAGGAGTCTAGGTTGGCATTTGGCCTGGTCTCACTCAGTCCTTGTCGGTGCCTTTGGAATGTATTTTCTATGGGCACCCGAAACATTTCTGGCCTACATTTCGACCGAGGCGCCACCTTGCAGACCTCTGTCCGACTATTGGCTCTTTGTGCCTGTCAGCACCGCTACGCCGACCCACTTCTTGTTTTGGTTCTCCTTTTTCTTCTACTTGCTGATAGCAACTCCAATTGTCAACGTTCTTTTACCCCACTACATTATCGCTATTCTATATGTGGTTGGGTGTATTGTGACTTTCTCATTCTCTCTATTCGTCATCGTCGTAATCAGACTCGTTTTTCACTGCTTACTGAAACCCACGATCCACCTCTTCACCAGACCTGTCCTCGATATGCCACGGATGACATCTTTTGTGCAGGTCCCCATCCTCGAGCGGCTCTCACTAGAGTATATCACAACTCTTCCATATTCCGCCTCATCGCTCGGCTCCGAAATTTGGCCCAAAGTGCGCGTAGTGGGTGGCGTCGTATTCATACTACCACCCGTCTTTTTGATTATTTCCACCGAGGAAATGGTTAACGAATACTCTCCTCATCTCGGCGAACGGGAGAATACCTGGACTTACGGGCAGACGTTGGCACTGTGCAGCGCGCTTGGTTCGACCGTGCTCTGCCTGTATGAATGGTGGAAGTCCTGGATGTCAGAATGCCGGGCGCTCGCAGAGACGCAGGGAGAGTGTCAAAAGCCGCCTAGTGTCACGCAATCGAGGGATCTGGAACGAGGTTTACAGCAGGATACGGATAGTATATTTCCCCTCTACGATTATTTAGGATAACCCTATTATCCAGTCACAAGCAAATCAAGATGTACTTACATTGTCTCTGTATGTATACATATACCATTCTAGATTACTTATATTCGCCGTCAGTCGTATGGGCCCTCCTAAAGGGCAGTTCAAGTTTGGGTTGGCTCTATGATTCAACCGGCGCGCGGGGTAAGATACACTCAGATCGTTTGGGTCGACGAGATATCTAAGGTGACCTCTCCTACTCTATTGACACGCGACCACCTTATCCCGGTAAAGCAAAGCATGAGTTATGGGGACTCAGCTGCCGATACCGGTCCTGACTCCTGATCGGCCGATCAGGCCCAGAGGATTACTTACGACGCCTGAATCCATGGCATTATTCTCGATTATTGCTTGTGAGGTCGACACGAGTGTTATGGAACAAGAACGATGTGATTCTGGAAGCTGCAAGGCTGATAAGTCAGTGCGCCACCAATAACCATTGACGAGACAGCCTCAGACTTTCACTAGGGTTGAAGGAGCAAGTATTCATCCAAAATTTTGCCTTTATAAAAGGTGAAAGGAGTGCAGGTAGGTCCGCGGAGTACAAGATATCTTACCATGATAAGTTTATGAGCGTAAGGCCTGGTGGGTTGGTCCGTTCCGATTAGACCTGTAATCAGTCTGTAATTATTCGAGCCTATGGAGACAGGGCAGAAGGTACGGGTCGAGATATGTGTCCAAATTGGATCTATTTTGATACACATGATAAGCACACCAAATACGACAGCGCAACGACAGCATGCATATCCAGAGATAGCAAACACCTCTATGCATAGACAGGATTCTCGATTCGAACCATTTTTGAGGGCACGTCCTCGGTAATACCCTCTCCCTTCTCCATCACCCGCCTGTGGAAGAAGTCTAGCACTGTCCGACACGAATACTTGTACCAAGCAGCGCCATGTAGTAACTGCATCTTCGCCTCCTCTGAGTCCAGAAACACGTCTGCGAGATCCATCATCTTCAATGCGTGGAATCTCCAATGTAAACCATGTGCGATCTGCAAGACGTCCTCTTCACAGAAACCAACAAGCTTATCCGTGTTCTGATTCCTGACGATATCGTAAGTGTCGTCCCAGACTTCCTTCGACACTGTGCTGAGGATCTGTTGTGTGCCCGTGAAGAAGATCAAGGAGATACCTCCTCGCATGTTCCAATCTGCAAGTGAGACAAAGAAGTCCGATAGCGTCTTTTGGACTTCATCACGTCTTTCGGGGGATTCTGCGGCTATCTCAGATGCAGCCCAATAGGGAGAATCATAGTTGTCGATGAGGACAACCAAGTCATGCTCGCCGAGAAGCGCAAAAGACTGCAAAGATAAGGAGATGAGCTGTTGTGTAGATATCAAACAGGGATAAACTCACAAGGATTTTACTTAATGTCTCGGTTGCATCCGGATCCTCCAACTCTGTCCATTCTTCGCCTTTCAATAAGCCTTTGTAGAGCTCGACGAAGTCCTTGAGCGCTTTGTTCAACTCGTTGTTGAGGCTGAAGTTTGAACTCTTCACATTGAAGATGCCGAAATCTAGTTTCAGAACGAAGTGATTGTTGGGACACCAGTGTGTTGGCAATGCTTTCGACAGACGGAAAGCATATTCGAACTCTTCTTTGTGGCGAATGTCATAGTAGTAGCCGAGCATTGAGACTATAGAGCTCTTCCCATACCCATGTGGCGCTCTCAACAAAGTACATGAGTGGATTTGAGTGAGGTTGATAATGGAGCTGCGATCGCGGAAGTGAGCGAGTTGACTGAGGGTTCTGAAATCAGTCGTGCGCGATGACAACTAGGAGGTACAAGGGTTAACACAGCAGTACACAGCAAGGGTGGGGGACAACACGAACATCTTCGAGACGATTCAAAACCGAATGGTAAGAGTATCCGGGAAAAAGAGCCGTCGTGAAAGGCACGGGTTCAGTTGTTGAACCTGAAGCATTTGCCTTGTCGATCTGCTCCTCATGCTCCTCGTCTGACAAGCCTCATGACTGAGATTGAAGAATAGGAATAACGCCAAGAGCAACTTGCTTACCTGGTTCGATAACGTGAGGATTTATTGGTGTATCTGCGTCCATAGGCGTTCTCGGAGGAGACTCGGATGGTGAGGGGGGACCCCTATTGTGGCCACTTGAGTCCGACGACCAAGACGTGGGAGAGTCATTGTGTTTTATCTTTGACATTGTGTGCAGCTGAGTGTGAAGAATAGAGTGAGCCGTGAGATTCAGTGATCGTGGTAGTGGTGGCGGACAAGGAGTTGTCGGGTTGTAAGTACTTGAACAGGCGCGTCTTATTTGGTAGTCTTTGGCTGGCGACTCTGGTCACGAGCTTGAGCGCGACGCACGTTTCTTGCACGCGATTCTAAAAGTGCGCTTTATATTAGCGCGGCGGTCTCTTTCTCTCGCCCCCTCATTCAACATCACGTTCAACGCTCGACTCTCATGCAGGTCCCGAGCAGTTTATGGTGTAAGGGTGGTCTGGCAAACCAGACCAACGATTTGGCATGTGGCTGAAAGACAGGGAGGTGATGCATACAGCAGCATGCGGATGTATTCCCTTTCTACGATTACTTAGGTTGATCCTATTGCTCAGCTACTCTCCAGCGGCTGTTCTAAATGCTTTCTTAGAACACATCAATCGCGAGAGATTTACGTTCGCCGTCGCTCGTACTACCTGTCCATGTCATGTTCCGCAAGGACAAAGAGTCGAGCTGAAGTCGACTGAATGGCATATGCGGTGACTCTATGAGGTGACCTCTCAAAGCCTCAATACTTGATAATTGGCCGACGGTTGCCATGGACGCAAGCCCTCCACATGAGTTGTGGGTGCTCGTAGACTACGACTCGCCGATACCGGTCCTGATCAGATCGGATTTGAATGATTTCTCACGATGTCCGACTCTTTCAGCTCTCTCATGGTTGATAACTAAAACCGCACCTCTTCTTGATCTTGGCAATAATCGATGCTACTGTTGATGCTATATAACCAACATCTCAGAAACCTGCCCTTCCCCAAGTTCTTTTGCGGAGGAAAAATGTAGTGAAACAATGAGGGTGGAGGATACAATACGTTCGTTAACCAAACGGAGGAAGTGGATATATGGGACTAGATGGGACTGGCTTGGAACTGGTGAGTCAGGTCCTGTCCATCATCAGTATTGCAACTCTGATAGACTTTTAGCAGAGCGAATTGGCATCCCAGCAATCAAATCAAGCCATCCTTTATCTGGGTTCCTACTCCCTGTTGAGGACTGGCTCGCGGTTGCCATTGATCGAACAGACACATTTGGGGCAAATGGAGTGACCGCGACCCCAAATCACTACGTCAAAACAATCGCTGAGCATACCATGGATCTAACGAGTTACCGTTCAACCGCTCGTCACCTTGCTTGGTTTTCAACCTTTCGCCCACTCTTGTTCACCCAACAGGTACATTCTTTCATCATTCCGTCCAAAGGCCTTCGATTCTCCTCTCAATCACATCCTCACAGCGAAAATGGCGATCTCAGTGCTTCCAGGTGCTTCCACGTTACTACGCCTTGGGGAAATGAGTAGGCCTACGGGCAGATGCTGCCTTCGCTCAGCGCTCTAGCCACGACAGGGTCCTATGGACTAATCGGCGGAAAGATTTGGAGGGAGAGAGGAGGACGGAATAGGCAAGAGAGGCTGGAGTAGAATTAGGCACCAGGAGACTCGGCGAGCGTCGAGTGGACCATACACAGTGAGGAGCGTGGACATCGGCCCACATCCCGCTCCTAGTAGTACTACTGGGATAGCAGGG
>JANHQD010001329.1:0-32372 GCA_024721195.1 Marasmius sp. AFHP31 | reverse complement strand
GCGTACATCACCATTTTGTATCCGAGGCCTGCCTAACATGCCTTGCGTCCATCAGGATCTCAGAGAGGCGTCTAGAAGGGCAACGCTAGCAGTACGTACAAGATCAAAGGATGCGGTTACATGACTTACCTGTCCCCAGAAACGCGCGGTAACTGTGCAACGCAAGAAAGGGCAAGGTACCGCCGTACCGGTTGACCCTCTTCCAACTTTACCAGCAGAGCAAAGTATGTGAGATGGAGATCATACGGGTATGTTACAGTAGCTCTATGTACACGCCGAGTTGAATTCGAGCCCCTTGTAATCACTTACTGTCATCAATCGAGAGCCTGCCCGATCGTAACCTTAGAAAATCCAGTACATCATATCTAAATTCAACGCGCCATAGTTTCTTGTATTGTAGTATGATCTGATATGCGCGCATACTAAAACATACCTAATTTTATCCGAATAGGTACGCTTTTCACTGGGCTTGAGGCGGCGCGGTGTGGGGGACGGGAACCCGTGTAGTAATCCGCATACTAATACAGACCAGCCTTCTTGTGCTGCACCCACACCTGGAAACCTAGGTTCTCCCGATCACGCGGTCTTCAACGATGAGATATTTTCACTTCGTGCGAGTCCGCAGGTCTGCAGTCTGCACTCCTCTCGAGATTCCGCGGTACTACCGGCCCGGCCTTGATTTAAATTTGACTTCACGACTCACGGTCTGTCAGTCGTGAGCCACGACCTCGCTACTTCCGCTAACACGAGGTTCTAGAATTGATTGAACACAGCAATCCGAAGCATTGGGGACTGTGCTACTCTGAACCTTCAACTCAACATCCATCGTTCTAGCTGAGCGCACCTTGAAAGTGATCATGCCATTCAGCAAACGGGAAGACACCGAAAGTGCAGATGCCGTTCCCGAGAAAGATGTACGTCCTCTCTCCTGGAAGACTCCTGGCTTATCTGATTCTGGCGCACTACCTTTAGGAAGCTCAGGCAAAGAAAGAAGCTTGGGAAGAGATTATGAAGAGAGTTGAAAGAAATGACGATGGCATGGAAAAAGGTTGGAAAGAAGATATCGATACCTTACTTGTCTTCGTGCGTATCCACTTATGTGCAGTCGCCAACATTCTCGCTGATACTGGTTGACAGGCTGGTTTATTCTCAGCAGTTGTCACTGCGTTTACCATCGAATCTTATCAATGGCTTTCAGAGGATCCCTCCGACCAGAGTGTTGCCATTCTCAGTCATATCTCTGCTCAACTGAATGACCGAAATGTCTCGTCGTTCGACGCTCCCCAGTTTACCCCAGACCCCTCACTTGTCCGTATCAACACCTTCTGGTTTCTCAGCTTAATACTCGCCCTCGTCGATGCCCTATTCGGCCTGATGTGTAAGCAATGGCTTCGAGAGTTTCGGAGACCCACGAACACACGGACACCGGAACAATGGTTGAGCTTACGGTGCTTCAAAGCCGAGAGCTTCGAGCGTTGGCATGTCCCATCATTCCTCGCCGCCCTTCCGATTATCCTCGAAGTTGCTTTGTTTTGCTTCTTCGCCGGGCTCTTGGAGCTGCTTTGGACAAAGCACAAGGTTCCTTTTGCCATCGCAGCTGCCGTGATAGGATCCGCAGTAGCTTTCTACATTGCAACAACTATCCTTCCTGGAATGAATATCATTTGGCTTCTATTCCGTGTTCACCCCCAAAATTATACCTTCAAATGGGTGGAACCGGACAAACGAGTCAACAGAATCCCAAAGATGGATTATCTCTGCCCATACAAGTCGCCCCAAGCCTGGGCTACATTCAAGGTCTTGGCTTGGATTTTCAATCCTTCGTTCCCCCTCTCTCGCCACGTCATATTCCATTATCTGAAGAGAAAGTTCTACAAGGATGAATCTGATGTTCCTGAAGAGTGTGTACTCTCAGTGAGCAACAGATCACGTCCCAAGAGCTGGTTTTCGGTTGATCTGGACATCATTCAACGCTTCTCGCGGATTCTTTCGTGCCCGGACATGTACAAAATGAGGGCGCATCGGTGGCTTGTCCAAGAGTTTCGTGACAGTCCGTTGATGGCCCCCCATTTACGGACCCTCATTCATGCATTACCTCCCGAAGTGGTGATGCCAACCGTCTTCGACTGCGTCATGGTTCGAGCCGACAGAGACTGGGAGGCGAGAGACATGGAAGCTGCATTAGATGGATGGAACCCTCCAAAACACTTCATGGCTCCCTTTACATACTCCAGGTCACACATACAGGCTATCTACTATCACCACCACTGGATACGGTCCGGCTCCCCCATTACGAACGATCTTTCCACTCAACCATTCTCCTGGGATGAACACAATCCTCTCAGCTGGGTGGAGCGTTGTGGGCCACTCACTCGGATAGTTAAGCTGATGCTGGACCAGGGACCTCTCGCAATAGAATATGTGAAAAACTTCGGGTGTCATTACGGGGATATCAAAACCGTCTTTTTCAACTTCAAACCTGCCATCCCAGGCATAATCTCCCTCGCTAAGATGGATCTGCGTCTTTTCGTTGACAAGCAACCAGTGGTCGACTTGCTCATTTGGTTCAACAAAGAGGTGGATTATCGTTACTTTGATGATCCTTACACCTTGATAGATGCTTTGGATATACTCCGCGTCAGTCACGGGCTCTTCTTCACCCGCCGTTCGGGTTATTTCCCAAGTTCCATGGCTCGCCTTAACGACTTACTCTGCGATTCTTCTACGAAAAAATTTGCCCTGGAACTGATGGGAGATTTCCAACGCGCGTACCAAGACGACATTCCTGGGGGGTGTACTCCCCGGCTCCTGGCACATCTGGTATTATATCTTTTTGGTAACGTCCCCAACGATCTCGAGAAATATCCGCCCCACCTTCAGAGGGAACTTAACCGACCCGACTTTTTACGAGCTTCCAAGTCGTCGGCACGGGACGTTGAGATCCCATATCTCTTAACTTCACAAGAGGGTTTATCATTCCTCAGATCTCTCAACGTGATCATCCACGAGCACTGGGATGCATCTTTGATGACTGCGATTGAGGGATGGGTGGTTGGTTTGAAGTGCGTTGCACACCTCAACAATTTACCACTCGACTACTTCGCTGTACACAACACCCAACACCCTCCTGGGAGCTCAGGTGCTGGGTCTGCTGGTACCGCCTCGAACTTGCCACCAGACGACGGGGCAGCTGTGGATGGTGGAAATGGGTTGACTGGAAGCCGCCGAGAGTACTATTCTGCCCCCATCGGCCCATCGACTTCGACAGAGGAAGAGACGAGAGATGCAATGTCCGTCGGATTGTTCGAATCGGGAGAGGCGGAGTATAATGCTGATATTCTTGAACGTCATTTGTTTGACTATTTGATACCGACATAAGGGCCAGGTACGATTACTTTAACATCATATACAAACCGACGAGGACCTTTAGGCTACCTAGTTTTATGTTTTATGTTACGGACTGATGGTGACCAATTTTCGACTCGAATTTCCCTGTGTTTCGAAAGAGTATGTACCTATCATATCAATACACGAATGTGCGATAGTGGTGGAAAAATAGAGCCGCGAGGACGGCATGCTCCCACAAAACATAGTAATATCCTCGTAATGAGGACTGGGTGCGTCCTGTAGGGAGTAAGTGGTATGGTACGAGGCGCTCCGCATAAATCGGTTTCGACGGGATGGGATGGAGGCCAGATACAGAAGGGGCAGGACGCACGTCGCACGTTGAACTCTTCGACAAAAGAGTCTTCTCCACAGCGTAACTCAGCATCAGAGCACAAATCGTCCGGGTCCTTAATATGTCAAAACGTCAACTTGGGAAACAAACGGCGAGAAAAGTGTAACGGTTGGGCGTCTAAACCCCAACAACGAGCAAATCGTACCCATGACCAAAGACACCGATGCACGACGAGTACGAGCATTTAGTGCAGCTCTCAAGCCAAAGAGCGCCGGGGATATACCAAGAACCATAGAGTTACGAGCGATTGTTGATTTCTTAGGTGTGCACAGCCACAAGGTTACGAAGATATGGAGGTACTGGATGAGTGTGAGTTGGATGAATCGTAACAGGAACAAGCGGCTTGCGAGTGTATGACGAAGAGCTGCTTCCAGCCCGCTAGCTCGAGGTACAAAAAACATCTTGTCCTTTCATCTGCTCCCTCCACTTCCTGTGAGTTGGCACGCTCTGGTAGCTTTTAGGAGCACACTTTAGCTTCATACGGCATTCGGCCCGATGTTGAACAGGGAGGGAGACTGACCAAGAGTCCGCGAGTACAGTGTACACTGTAGGCCAGCTCCGTAGCAATGCTAGGGCAGGTATCCTTTCAAGGAAGATACATCTTCGGGTGTGGCCTATTAGAGGCCGCTATCTCAGTGCCAGAGGTAGTAGGGCAAACGCACCGGTTTCGTTCCCTCACGACGATAGCCTAAACCTTCGAGCGTATGCACGAGACGGGTTCTCGTGTATAGAGAGCATCGTTGGCGTCAGGGCATATATGTACCATCTTCGTTCACGGGGCGGTAGACCTATTTAAATAGAGGTTGAGAAGATAAAAATTCACGAATGACCTAGAGGCACGACTTCGGACTCACCTTCATCGTTAGCTGACTTTTATCCACCCAACGTCTTGGTTGAATCGTGTTCTGCTCCTCCTCGGGGCTGCAATCTAACGTCGGAGTAACTTTTAGAAGGCATGCTGACGGAAGAGAGATCTCGAGCGAGCCTCCTCATCGAATGTCAGCAAAATATTGATCAAGATTTCTGTTGAGTGACTGAGCAGGGAGGCCTCCTCCTCTGTTTCTTTCGCTCGACATGCACAGCATTGTAGCCTTCGGGTGATAGGGTTAGCTAGAACCCCGCTGAAGGTAAGGTAGAAGGGACATACCGTCTTGGCTCGAGGAAAAAGAGAGAATTGATGTCGGCGGTGACGAGGACAGCTAGGATGAACAGAACAGGAGGCTTGGGTTAACATGTTGATGCAGAGCTGAGAATATCATTGTTAGCGACTAGATGCCGGCGCCAGAAGTGCTCGAAAGACTCACCTTGAAGCTTCATGCACATGCATCATGAACCGCTCAACACCATTACTAGCACGGACCACACGAACAGTTGAAAAGCTGGCTACCGGATTCGAATGGGCTGATGACTCCTCTCTTCGCTTAGTTGTACACGGTCCCTTCTCGAAATCTCAGAAATAGGGCTGAGAGTTGCGCGTTCAGCGGTCCTACGAACTGGAAAAAAACGTTAAGATTGAGAACACTGAACCAGCAGCGTGAGTGACGACTCACAATCCAGCCCTTGCTGACTCTACACATCGTGCTCATCAACCTAAAATGCGTCATCCAAAGTCCATCTTTGAGGGCATCCGTATAGTCGAGATAGAAAACCCATAAGAAAAGGTCGAACCATGAGAGAAACGAGAGAACGAACCGTCACCGATGAGCTATTCTCGTCGTGCAAAACCATCTGACCCGCCACCTTATCTGATATCTCCCATTTATCCGGTGCCCGACTTGACATACGGGATTCGTACCGAAGAGAAGATTTCTAGGAGAACCTCAACAGGTTAAACTGATTTTCCGTGAGGCGAAAATGGTTAGAAAAGAGACGCGGGTCCCTGGCTGTGATGATGGATTAGGTCAAAGCTGTGACTGTCAGACTAGTGTCGGACTTTAGCCCGGGCCGGCGCGGTGTGGGGACGGGAAGCCACGTGGCAACCTGCACACTGACACAGACCAGTCTTGTTCTGCAACCACCACCACCACGATCTCTGGCTTTCCTTGGATATGGTCGAAACCAGAAGCACGCGGCCCAGAAATCAAAATGCTACTAATGTCAACGCCAAAGATAAACCTTACAGACCAACCTCACGCGGCAAAAAATCGGCAAAAGTCACCGGTACCGAAAATGGTCGTCAAGCTCAAGCTCAGGATCGGCAAGAGCATGCAGGGACCTTCTTACGCCGTCTAGGAATCCTTGAAATGCCTTTAGAAGTTGTAATCGAGGTATACTTACTTTCATCTCCGAACTTACCCTCTCTATAACTAAAATCCGCCAAAAGATATTCACCTACGTCGAGGCCCACGACCTCCTTTCCCTCTCCCGAACAACACGCCACATCCGCTCCTTCCTCCTATCTCGTTCCTCAAGCAAACGATTATGGAAAAGCGCTCTCACAAAAATCAAACCTCCTCTACCTTTACATTCCGTCCCTTCGACTTTGAATGAACCCCAGTTGGCGGCACTCATATTCGACCTGCGATGTCACGGTTGTGGAGAGGTGTGTGAGGGAACTGAGGTGTTTTGGTCTTGGAAGCTTGTCTGTTGTCGTGGGTGCACGCCCAAGTTGTATGTTGCTGCTCCCCCACACCTCCTCTGCTCCTCCCCTGCTCACGGATTGTTTAGGTTTACGCCGATGACTGAGATTCTTCGAAAAAAACCGAGGATCGGGAGGGATACAAAGAAGGCGATTGAGAGGGTTCTCCCATTTCGATGTCAGTGCCTTGTTACTCAAGAGACGAATTCAGGTTCACCCACCCCTACTCCCTCCAGTATACAATGATTGCCGATTTTACATCCCCTCTATGGTCAACACATCTCTCCGTGCGCACCACAAATCAAAAGGTGACCCCAGCAAGATGAAAGAATGGGAACGGAACGTCGGACACTCAGATTTGTTCGATCTCGAAGTGGTAAAGTCCTCCACCATAAAACGCATGATTCAAGCACCTAAATCTAGATTCTACACCCACATAGTTTACCAACAAAATGTCAAAATGGTGGGACGAAGTACCCAAAGAACGTGCTCAAAAGTAAACGCTCTTGTCTTTCGCGTCATCGATGCGAATCCAACGCCAGACTCACGCTCTCTCTTTCACTCAGCATCCTCTCCCGCCTCAAATCCCATGGCTGGACAACGGATGAACTGCACCACTACGCCTTCCAATTCTCCTTTGATTGTATTCGTCTCCTCCACGAAAAGAGACTTCTCGATGAACAAAGTACGTACAGCCCTCCCTCTTCCTCCCTTTCCTCTCTTCCCAGTGCCCGCTTTCCATTCCTAATCTCCACCCCACAAAACAAAACTAGACTGGCACGAGATCCACCCCCAACTAACCCAAGTCCTCACCCAAATCCGTGCACAACGGATCCAAGCTCTCAAAGAAACGGTATACTCCGAACGAACGTGTCTCTTATATGACGTTTTTCACCGGTACACCACCGTCCCGACTAATACCACTAACACCCCTACCAACACGATGCCAATTCCGTGGGGCGACTTCATCCTAACCCCCGAAGCCACACCGCTAAACGACTTGATCTACCACACAGCCGTAGACACCCCCGTCGCGGAAGAAACCCTCGTACGTCTTCTCGAAGGGATTGATTTAGTGGAGGTGGGTAAGAGGTGGGTGAGGCGACTCTCTCCTTCCCCCGGGATTTGGAGATGTACGGCTTGCGCCGTGGGTTTGTGGGGGTCCAAGGTGTATCTACACCGGTGTCCGTATCCTCGACCTACATCGACGATGCCGAAGGAGTGGAAATGGGGAGAGTATCATAACCCGTTCGCTGCGTCTTGGGTTGTAAGCCATGGATTACACCCCTGGGACCCCAGTCGTGTGAAGGTGCATACTGGGGCGACGGAGGTGGTTAAGAGGTTGATGGACGTGTGTGGGGTAGACACAGTCGAGGAGTTGGTTAAGCGGGATCCGTTAGTCGAGTGTAGATCGTGTAGTGGAAGTGGATTGTTTAGGTGGACAGAGGCGGTACGCTCAAACGTTCCCATCGTTTCCTTATATCCCTTCATCCTAACTGTTTTTTTATTTTTTATTTAAAAGATCACTCACGCCCTACACGGCCACGGTACACACACCTTCACACTCCGGTCGGACGTGGTTAAAACTCAATTCTACAACAACAAGATGCAATCAGGAACGACCCTGGTAGATATATCCTGTCATCTCTGCGACACCCCCAGACCGAGATCAAGTTCGGCGTTGGGTCATATGGAGACAGCGTAAGCTTCTTTATTTCTACTTTCCACTTTCTACTTTTCTCAAACCAACACTGAACTATTTAGACATCACCTCGACCCTTCGGAAATAACATTCGGTGTCCATTGGACGTGGAACGATGACAGGTTTTATTTGCCGGAACCATGATTGAAGAGGTCTAGGGCTTGATCACAACCTAATTCCCGTACAGAAACCCTAGTATGCGTAGCATTGGTACCATTCTATTCTCACTTTTCTCCCTCGAGTGTCAGTAGTAAGTAAACCCCGTCCGAGATTGAGATCGAGATACTAGGTTAGAAAAATGCCCACAGCGACGGGCTTTTTAAGTTTCTGTTGTTTGTTTGTTCACCCTTGTTCTGGATGAATTCGTTTCTTTCGCCAATTTGGCGAAACCCCTCCGGCCATCCTTGCTTAGTTTATTGTTCGGTGTTGAACCGAGCGAGCAATGAGTCCAGTTTAAGGCATACGTCAGTAGCTTGTAGCTGACAAGGAGACGAGGCAGAATCCGTAACGGTGCTCTGGTGACTGGTAGTTTGCTGCCGCTTGCTTGCTCCAGCAGATTCGAACGAGCAGAGTGCGATAAGTATGTTGGGCCAAAGGATGGCAAGTACGTTCTAGTCGCTTTCTCTCTCTTGTGGGGAATTGACATTGTCCAAAACCTAGGTCTGTTGCAATACTGTATCTCTTAATTTGACACAACCTTGCTCTTCGACTCGAGGGCCGTTTGGTACTCTGTACACAGTCCATCCCAAAGAGAGAGAAAAGGAAGGTCCGAGATGAAGACGTTGTCGGTGAACTCCGAGTATCTTCAGTGCAAATCACATACACAAACTCGGCCAAGGTTTTGGAAAAGATCCTTTCAATCTACGTCGGGAGTGCCGAGTAGGGTATTTGGTCGCGGTGGTGGCAGTGATAGCATGACGACGCTGGGGAGCAGGAGGACGAGAATCCAAACGGGATAGTATTGTGTTATATAATGGTACATCCGGCGGGGTATAAGGATGCGTTTTAATCGTGGGCGAAGCAGGTGTTAGTTAATTCGCGTTTGTACGAAGCGTTTGCGGGGTGTGTTTCTCAAAAAGTCACTGTCTGTTCAGAGAACCACTGATGTACATTCGTGCATTCATATGGTAGGTACATATTTTTCCGAAACACACAGGGAATTCGAGTCAAAAATTGGACACCATCAGACCGTAACATAATACAAGCAAGCACCTAAAAGTCCTTGGCGGTATGTATATGATGTCAAGTAATCATACCTGGTCCTTATGTTGCTATCAGGTAGTCAAACAAATGGCGTTCAAGAATATCAGCATTCCACTCCGCCTCGCCCGATTCGATCAATCCAACAGAGGTTACATCTCTCGCTCCTTCCACCGCTGAAGTCGATAGGCCGATGGGGGCAGAACAGTCCTCTTGTCCGTTTCCAGTCAGCCCATTTCCATCATCCACAGCTGCCCCGTCGTCCGGTGGAGAGCTTGAGGCAGTATCATCAGGCCCAGCACCTGAGGTCCCAGGAGGGTGTTGGAACTCGTGTACAGTGAAGGACTGTTGAGGTGTGCAACACGCTTTAGGCCAAGCACCCAATCATCGATTGATACATATGCATTCAAAAAGTACGATTGGTCGTGGATGGTCGCGTTGAGAGATGTGAGGAATGATAAACCCTCCTGTGAAGTTAAAAGATACGGGATCTCATTGGACGTCGACGACTTGAAAGCGTCAAAATACCCACATTGTTAAGCTCCTTCTAAAGATGGGGCGGGTATTTCTCGAGATTGTCTGGTACGAAATAGGTATGACATTAAATGAATTGTTCTCGTCTTCGACAACCACTGGCCCCGTAATAGATCGCCTACTCAGCAGCTGCAACCACATTTCTTACAATCAGGTCCCTTCCCGCACGCTGCGCTGGGGTCACAATCTTGATAGGTCTTGCACCCCAACCACGCTCCCGATCCGTCACCTCCTGCTGTCCAACACCACTGTCCATCGCCAGGAGCTCCACAGGCCTTCCAACACCAACCATCTGAGCAGCCGTAGCCAGATTTGTCGTAGCACTTCTGTGCCGCTCTGGCTTCGAGTCCTAGTCCAACGCCTAGACCACGTTCCTCGATATCAGTGTCTGACGCCGGTGGCAAAGACTCCCATTGGGCTTTGTAGCTTTCTTTGTCCTTGCCGAGGGGGTGGTCGGCACATTTGCGGACGTGGCTCGGGTTGATCCCCTCAGAGACTTTCATGATGCCCAAGTCACCGCAATCGTCGACTGCAGCTGAGTATACGACTGCGATCTGAGCGAGGACGGCGAGAGTTCCGATGTTGATGGCGAGTCTCATGATAACTACAGGACTCGTTAGTTGGTTCAGCCGCCGGAAGATGATAAGGAAACTTACTAGTAATAAGATTAGGAAGGGGTGATTGAGTATGAACAGGTGTGATACTTGAGTCAAGCAAGTAAAGAAACAAGTGTGCTGAGTCTTCGAGGACCAAGATTGGCCTGTATTTATACCCTTCAGCTCGACCTTCCAAGACTCAAAAGCTCCACCATGACCGTCCATGCCTCCCTCAAGCGTACTGGAATCACAATGTTCTGACGCGACGCGGGTGCGTTGTGGCGTGGTGGTTTGATCCTATCAAAAGCAGTACTCGGGAATGGGCATCATACTGTGTTTGCAATAGAATGGTGACCGGCAAGTGAGGGATGCCCGTGATAGGTTATGGATATCAATTTCGGGTTGTGCTCTTGGAGCACAAGGAGCGATGGATACTCGTTCATAAATGAGGTATGTCCGTTTCAACCCAAAGCATTTACTCCCGCCAGGAGTCATGATTGGAGTATTACTGACTGAACAGCTTTCCAAAGATGGGACTTGATGGAAATTCCCGTGGTGTATCTGGACTCCATAACAATGGCTTGGTTCTATCAGAGGCAGTACGCGGGAGTGGGCACCCAATATGTAGGATCCACAACAGCATGACGACCAGTAAAAGTTGAGGGATGCCTGAGTCGCCCGGCATGATAGACTGTGAGTTTTGATCTCTCTGTCAAGACGAGAACAATGAAAGTTTATTTATGAACAGGGTATCCCCAAGTCAGCCTCCATGCTTTACCCCCGCTAGGGCCGCAAGTTGAAGAACCACTGATTGAACGACTCCTCAAGAATGAGGCTGAATGGAAGATTCCTGAGGCTTACACTGCCTGACAACAATTGGGAGTGAGATAAAGCAAACATCCATAGGATGGCGGACTAACAAAGAGCCAGCGAACCTGACGTACTCATATTTGGCAGCCCAAGGGCACAAACTTACGCCTCTCAAAGTGTCATGGACATTCGCCGACTTGAGTCGGATCTGGAGGCTCAGAAACAGATGTGAATAGTGTAGACGGTAGCCTTTCCTCAACTTTGGCGACTCCATCATATTTTCGTTCGACGTGCTTTGTAGGAACTTACTCCCACTTTTACTCTGTCGTCCTTTTGCAAATAATCACGGGATCTCTGACACCGGCGAACCATATTCCCTCTTTGCGTGTTCCGATCGAAAAATGTGGTAAAATATCATTACAACCGGAACCTGGAGGGAGACCAGTACCAGAATAACGATAAAAACGTCAAATGAAAAAGGCAGAAGGGTACGAGAACCCATAGAGATGTAGAGAAAGGAAAAAGCACTCACAAGGCTCCAAGTTCGACTATGAAAATGACCTCTAAAGGCATCAATAAGGGTCAACCTCGTTTTACTTCTCTTTGCCCATGGTAACTTGATATCAGAAGGATTGATTGTAGATAGCGGCTCGGATGGTTTTAATGATGAGGGTATCTCAGTCACAGTCATTTTCTCGTTCTCTATCTTCTCTTACACTTTCAATCTATAGATGACTGGCACTATTTGTCTCTCAAGCATAGACTCTGGATGTTTAGGTTCTCGTGTTTCGGTCAGTGGGTATCATCTCGGGGATCCGCGGAGTCATCTTGAGTTGCGACCGAGCGATGAGACTTATACTGGAGGCAGGATGCGTGTGAACGAGGGGCCGTTCACACCCTGTGAACGAGCCGTGTGAACAGCCAGTGAACGGCCATTGTCAGGAATGGCACCAAAGGAATGTCATTCCAGCATGTTAAGTACTTAGAAATTGAATGAGGTGTGGTTTGAAAAGCAAAGCAATAGAAATTAAAATGAAATAAAACAAAACAAAGTAAATAAGTAAGTCAAGTACACAAAGGATCATCTCCCTTTGAGATGATCCTTGTTCACTGGCTGTTCACAAGGCTCGTTCACACGCATCCTGCCTCTGGTGTTACTCAACGTGAGTCGCCTTGAGTTCTGGAGGCTTACATTATGGCTGGTTTGATTTTCTCATCATTCCTCGCATCTACAATTAAACTCTAGAGGGCAATCGAGCTTTTAAACCAATGTCTATTTGGAGAATTATTGTACAATCGTGTATAAATATGATAAATATACACTTTCAAACTGAATTTGAGGACGCTCTTTCTCGCTGATCCCCAGCGATAGCTAACAGACAGTATTGGCTAGAATCAAGTTCCTTACATAAAGCTCGTTCTAAAACGCTACTGCGACGGAAAAAGAGTTCAAACTTTCGTGACTACCAGCTTGTACACTGCGTGACCAACCGGGAAAATCTTACTCTCGAACCCTTCGCTTCCTTCGCTTACACCACCTTGTTCACTCCCCTGCAAATCGTTTACCTGAACGACAGGAACCTCCAAAACCTCGAGTGTAGACGTCGATGCTAGGGTCACGGTGGGACTGATGCTCTTTAACCCATCCTTCCAGTTCTGATCCGCGTCATGCCACACCTTGACCGCATCCAAACTCGAATATCCCAGACGAAAGACGCGTAATTTGCAATATTTACCGAGAAGCCCCTCTAATTCAGTGGTATCGACCGGCATAGGATATAGATCCCGTATCTCCAATACCTCCAATTTCCTACAGTTCGGTTTCGTGAAGAAGTCAAGCACCCGAAGCGTGATTGCATGAGCCTCCGGAACGAACTCGTTTCTCGGGACGAGCACGGTCTCTTTCGGGGATCCGGAGGGTGTGGATGCACCTCTCGCCGACTTGATTGCTATCCTGCATTCAACAAGGGCACGACAACTCTGCGCGAATGTCTTGAGTGCCAGCAGGAAGACATATCCTCTGTGGTGGTTTTTCTGAAGGCCTACGTCCGCGAGATCGAGATTGAGAACGGTGAGTGGAGTTTTCGTTTGGAGTCTCATATTCTCGAATAGAAATGCCGTGTCGCGGAGGGTCAAGGCGAGTTTGAGGCTTCGCAAGGAGCAATAGTCGTCTGCGAGTATGGGCCTAGAACAGGTTTCCCGAGTCGGTAGTTTGATTGAGAAGGCGACGTTGACAGGTAGGCCTCGTACGCCATCTGTGTACAACGACTCAATGATGGAGCCCACGGAATCGAGAAGGCTGGGAATAGTTGGGAGGTCAATTCGTGAGGCAGCTGTCTTGCATGCCGCGGTGATGATTTTCGCCGCAATCTTGGGATACACGGTATCATCATCTTGGAAGTACATGTCTGAGACGTAGACATGTACACTCCTCGACGCTGGCCGGCGTTGGTAATGAACTGAATGTCCGTGTATTTGGAAGATGAGGTCTAGTCTGAACCGTGACTGTACACGTTCGATGCTGTCTTGAATAGCAAAGTGCTTGACTCCGGTGTGAGCAAAGAGATCGGCGAGAGAGGAGTGACGGAAGGCAGTGTAAGGTGTGGCGGCAAACGTTAGTCCATCAACCGTTATCGCCTTGAGTTTGGGGAAGACCCGCTTCGAGCTTTGCCCACTCGTCACGGGATCGTATCTCTCACGGAGATGGAGAAGGAGCATGAAGCAAGCCATCGAGGTGAAGAGTCTTGTAGGTCTGATAACGACTGACTTGACGGATGGCGCGTAGACCGTTTCAAATCTTGACCAAGTTTGAGCGGTCGGGGGATTGTCGATCTACGATACACCGGGGATCAGTAAGGTAAAGGCAACAAAGCTGTAAGCACACACCACTCTCCCGTTGACAAGAATAATCAGCACCCGGCTGAGGTCGTCCAACGTATGCCATCTGCAAGCCACCCAGATCTTGAACCAACCCCTGCAAACTAGTCCATATCGCAAAGCACGATTGCGCTCCGTAACGAAAAGGGAATCAAATATCAGCCTAGTGATTTCATTCGGGAACGACCGAGGGAAATAAGACATGACGGAAAGCCAGGAGAAGCAAGGGACTACGGAGAAAGCCTGAGGAGGTTGATGGTGGTAGTGGGGAAAGCAAGCAGAACTGGGTCGTCCTTTGCCAACACTTAAGTAGGGCACCGAGATGCCACATTCTCACGCCGATCACAGATGGCTGCATTGTCGTTCTATCGTGGCATGTCAGGTGCGAGGTTTAGAATGTTGAATCATAACCGAGGCCCTGTCTGAGCATTCGATCTTTGTCAAGATGGAGTCAACGTTCGGATTCGGGCAGCCGTAGCAGGTTGAAGGGTATCTTGAAGCATGGAGAGTACGTCCCTCTCGGAACCAGCAACAGTATAGCACGACGTAACAGGCCAGAAAAAGTGTGACCGCCAGAGGTCGTGGTCCAAGAACAGACGGGAAAATGAGGCATAGCCATGGCCGAATTCCTAGGACGGGCCATCACGTTGTCGCTTTGAGTCATCCACTTGCCCGGCGACTATAACGAATAGACGAGCTCGCTACCTCAGAAGAAAACATGGAGTGATTCTGCTAGACTCGTTCCAGATCAGCGACCTCAACGACCCCATCCACAGCAGTACAACAGGTTTAACGTTGCCAGCAGTCAGCAATACCAACACATCGCCCCCAAGACCTGATTGCTCACATTGGATGATCCCCGATCTTGCTTTAGACGCACCAAATTCCACTTTCATCCTCTGCCACCGCCTAGACTCCCCGAAAACCCCAATTTCTCTCGATTCGATAGTTTCTCTCACTCACGACCCCATTATGCCATTTCCTCCTCCTGTACTCAGCTCTACGCGCAGGGCTCCAATCGTACGTACAGCGACTCTAGTTCTACAGCTTCAACATAAGCAATGGTCGTTTAGGGATAAGTCTCAACTGTTATGTGACTCTGGGACGAGGACAAACACTAGTGTTCCCTGTGAGCAGAAATAATAGCCACAAGTACTCTTAGAGTGTCTAACCCTTTGGTCTTAGAGAAACCGTTGACGGGAATGTAAGTGAACTAATCTCACTCGTGTGATTTCATCCAAGCCTTTTAAATAGAGATGGCGGGAGCGTCATGCGAGCCTAATACTTCAGTCACCTTCATCGTCTTGGGACCATGGAGATGGCGCCCCCCGTCCTATGGTCTTCTCGGAACCCCCACGATCATCTTTGAAGCTCCACATATTCATTCAGGCGTCTCTTCAATCGGTTTTCTACTACTCGCTTGTCGTTCTACTCCATGAAGTGCATGCAGATGAAGTCATTATAATGCTATGTGCTGTTTCAGCCTACTGGAGCCCTGCAGAGTCGAAGCCTATCTGGTAGTGTCCTAATCGAAGAGTATTCAGTCATTCAATCGAGACAATCAGAAACTTCGGACTCGTATACAACAAAAGGAGTGAAATAATTCAGCAGAGACTCGACCTCCCTGTGTCGAGCGTGCACACAGTGATAGCAAACAAATCTGGGTGAAATGGAGCAGTAAAACGAGTGAGCAGATAGAACTGGAGCAGGGTGATGAAAGAGAGTAGGAAAAGGCAGTGTCAGCATTAATCGGAACCTCGGAAGTCCAATCAAGTCCGATTTATCATATAACGGCTTTTTAGATAGTTATATCGAGCGATGCTCGAGTTGACACTTGGACAATGTCACCTGCTACGTTGGGACGCGAGATGCCCATAATCGCGCATTCGCTGCCCCCGAGAATCACGTTAATGTTAATGAACATTCATCGATCCCTCGACATCTCTCAGCGCCCACACGGTTTCAGATATAGGATGTATCACGAAAACTCATAGTGTACCCGGAAATGATAGAGTCTGGAAGCGAAGAGGACTGACTCCTCGGAGGTAGACAAGGGATAGGGGCTACTCCGAGGTCCCCGTGAATGTAGAACGCTCAGGAATCTTGGCGATTCAGCCTGAAGGTTGAACATGGGAGCTCGTGAGCATTAGAATAGCGTCATATATGTGAATTCTCAGAGGCGACGAAGGTAACCCAGCGCTTCAAAAGATGAAGGTGCGAAAAGATTGGTATAAAAGCCACCGGGAAGATATTAGTACCCGTCCAAACCAGCCCATTCCACTCACAGTCGACTGTTTCCTACCAAGACATCATGCAAATCAACCTTTTCGTTCTTATTGCCGCTCTTGCTGGCGTTGCCCTCGCTGCTCCCGAGCCAGTCATTGACAAGCGTGCCTGCGTGCGTATCCTCGCGATATACCTCACTGCTGAACTAACTACGATTACTCTTAGGCTTGGAAGGCCAGCTGCGAGTCGAACGAATTCGACTGTGGCCCTAATGGCCCCGGTACCGCCCGCAAGTGCTGCGACAACGTAAGTTCGTGGAATTGAACTGGCTTCGGAGTCTGACAAGGATCATTTGCAGCGTGCTTGCGCTGCTTGAGATGTATGTAGTATGAGGTGTATTCAAGTGTAACCCAGAAATATTGGAATAAATCTTGCCGTTGTTGAATTGTCTAGTTTGCTTTGGACTCCCCGTGTCAAGCCAACGGTCACGGTTCAAGAGAAAAATGAAAGCCTCCGATAAGTTCGATCAGATGAATGTGTTCGATGACCAGCGAAGAAATGAGCATGTAACAGATGGGGAAGGAGGGCGATAACGAAGCTAGGAGGCCACGGCGAATGGTGTTAGTATATCACGAATGGGGTTGGCGTAAGCGAAAGGTGAATTCGACTGATAAATCCGAGTCGAAGTGGCTCTTGCTCCCGATCTGCCAGTGCCACAGCCTGAACGTCTGAGCAAATCGCAATCCCCCTACCGTTTCGCGGCATACGCCGTATCAATCACTTCACCTCTATCGTATACCAAGGCACCTTGAGTCCACTGTCCCTTGAAAACTAACCATACAACAGCCCGGTTTCCATGCTTCCGAGCCCCACCACGTCCGTTCTATCTTTGTAGAGCACCGCCGACATTAAAAAACCTTGACAGCTCCAAATCAAACGCGATACCACTGGTATTCGTGCTGTAACCTTGTTACCTCAGCGATGTATGGATATTCTTGCTCTATGTGGGTTGCGGCGCTTTAGACTCGATCTCCAGCGACTTCTGCGTAAACCGCTAAGTACAGGCTAATCTAAAGTTTAACTCCTTTGGAATTTCTATTCCAATCAGTGCTTGCGCCCCTCGCACCGTATCCATGAGAAGAGTGTTTACATTCTTACCTGTTGGATCAATAAAGGCTGGGAGCGTTGTTACGAGCCCGGTTATCCATGATCGCGAGGTGGAAAGTGAGTCGTGCGCCCGCTAGTGGTGGAAGGCCTTCTCGGATCGCTTGTGATCATTCTCGAGGCTCCACACATTCAACCAGAACTTCCTTCAAACGGTTTCTTCGGGGCTCGCTCGGATGCACGGATGTCTGAGAACGAGGCTTAGCAGTCGGAAGAAGGGATACTATGTAGTGCCTGCTTACGCTATTGAAGCCCTAGACTCCGTTTCGATACTTTTTGTACGTCCCCAGCTCTCGGAGTGGCTACCACTAATGAGTATGTGCCGGTTGGAGATGAACTCATTCCCCTGGAATAAGCATACCTTTAATGCTCGTTAGCACATTGAATCTCGGCGAGTGTGGCATCCGGTAAATCGCTCACATACCCTTGGGGAGAGTTCCCGATATTTGTTGAAGGCCGAAAAGAGTCAAACCCGATTGACGTTTGAAGACTCCAAGCCTTTCTTTCGCAAAAGAGGCTCAGCTGAAGTAATATGGTAACAGTGCCGCTAGGTGCGGTTCAAATGTTGTACCGGGCGCTCTCTCAAAAAAAGAGCCTAGTACGGCGATCTCGGAAGTCATGACGTCGAGGTCGTGGGGTAGATGAATTGGCTCTTGAGTGCCGTCTGCTACGCCCGAACATAGCCGGGAGATCGCTGTCCCCGAAGGTAATAAGGGTTCACGAACCGCTGTTCACTCGACTACGACGAGCCTGCTGTATTCGAATCAGCGCTCATATCAAATGGGTTTCAGAACTAACGAGCTCCACGGCGGGCCAACTTGAGTTGCCGAAAGGCAGCCTGGCGCTTTTGACGACAGAACGGATTCGTATAAAAGCTAGCCAGAGAACAGTGTCAATAACCATCCAAAGAAATCCTCACAACTCACAGTCAACTCTTTTCTACCAAATCATCATGCAAGTCAAGCTCTTCGCTCTCATTGCTGCCCTCGCTGGCATCGCTGTTGTTGCTGCTGAGCCGGTCGCTCATGACAAACGTGCTTGCGTAAGTGTGGCCCTATTCGAAGTCCTCCTATCGTGCTGATCATGAGCAACCTTAGGCCTGGAAGCCTAGCTGCGAGTCTAACGAATGGGACTGTGGTCCTAACGGCCCTGGAACTTCCCGCAAGTGCTGCGACAATGTGATTTCCTTGATTTGAACGTGCTTCAGTGACTTACGGCCGGATTTCAGCCTGCTTGCGGTGCTTAAAGCCCCAAACGGCTCCTAGGGCGAGCTATGTTCGCCATGTATCATGTAATCAGTGTGTAGTTCAGGAGTAGTGAAATGTTCAGTTCTTCGTACGTGACGTGATTTGAAGCTGTAGTTGAAGCTCTATCGAATCCGATTGCTGGGTAGGCCATTTGAGCCGATCCGTTGGATTTCGTGCTGCCATATTCTGGTGGTACTGAGCCACGAGTCACCTGAAGAAAATATGCTCACCGTTGTCAACGAGCTGACCAGTTAGTCTACGAGCCCCGTGAAATCGAGAAACGTGGCATACCAGTTCGAGAGCTCCCTCAAGCACCTCCATATCGTCCGCTTTAAATACGATTGACATCAATGTACTGAGCCAAACCCATTCCACGAGAAGCTCTTGCCCTAATGATCCACAAAAAACTAAAGTGTTGTAAGGGGTATCGGAAGACCTTGTGACTGTAGACCATCCATTTCGTAGGAACAGTTTGATATGTCGATCGGATTGCGAGTGTTCAAGCTGTCGCATCCAAGCCAAACATCTCTATTTAGCTGGAGCCTCAGGTTTGAAAACCACGAACCAAAATTGATTTCGCGGGCTCCCGTGCTCGATGTGTTTGATTTCACCCGAGGCGAAGAATTCCTCACGTTGGTATGGGATAGACTAAAGCTGGAACCCAAGTAAAACCTTCGGGTGTCGGCAGATATAAGAGTAACGGCGAATCGAGGGCGCGATAGAGCAATAGTCGCCTGACATGGTCACCTCCTGCTCGCGTTTGCAGGAAGAGCACACACACCTAGGCTCCCGAAGGCCCCTGATAATCCAAATGACTCGAAGCTACCGGCCAGTGCCTTGATTTTGTAGCGTGGGTTATGCAACACGACCTTGCGGTGACGGTGTAGCAAGAAAGACGTTGAGCCGATCAAGAACTTGAGAAGACGTGGTCCGGAGGAAGGGGCATGACTGCACAGCCATTGCAAATTTTTCCGGGACGCCAACACGTAAGCGTTCCGAGTCATGACCAGACTTTTTTTCCTACCACGATGTCGCCGTGCGACCTCTGCAACCTATCTCGAGCACATCTCGCCTGTTGATCCAGGCGCTACGCCATCGAAACTGGCAGAATAACTCACGCCCCAATGCGAGCCAACATCCCGATCTCTATCGGCATATCTGCCCAGTACGGGCGTCGCCGCAGCTATCGCCGTCAATGACGGCAAAACACAACCCTCATCAGTAACACTGTGTAATGGAAACCCGTTTCTAGCACATCTTTCGCGAAAGCTCGGTGGTTTGATTCCCTCCCACTCCCTTCGTTGGTTTTCATCAATTGGTTAATTGATCGAAGCTCACGTCTGAGTTGAATCAATCAACGATCTATCAACATAGCCTATCTCTGCTTTCTTCGACAAAGGGTTATCAGAATTATTGTCCGCACCGGCCGCAGAAAAGTTGTTTCATATAGGACGCAGACGTTCGGGAGTGGAATTGTATAGTCAATTTATCGAAACGTTCGGAAAGGACACAGGCGGCACGGTTAGATAAGTCACTCTATACCTGATGGGCGTACAAAAATAGTCTAATCAACTCCCTACGTCGTGTTTCGGCGATATCCAAGGCCCAGCTCATATCCATATAGCTCTAAATCCCAGCAAGGGCTTTCAAAACGGCGAATTCAACGCGATATTGATGACTGTAGAGTGCGCGGCGACAACCCGCGGGGCTGCTCGTGCGTTTTTCGAGATCTAAACACCTCCAGCGACTAAACGACATTGAATATAAATACCGATGATGTCTACGGATGAATATTCCGCCAGGCTTACAAAACTTTCGACGACCTGCCATGTCTCAGTTCTTCGGAAATAACCCTATCGTTACTACCGCTGCTTTCTTAGCCATCGTCAGTACTGCTACCTATTATTCTTCTCTTCAACGACTGACACAGGTTCTTCAATTGGATAGGCAAATCACCTATACTTCAAACGATATGAGCCAGTCCGTACAACCGTCCTCAGAACCGCGGGTATCCTCCTCGTTGAACCTGCACTTCTCGTCTATCTAATCCAACAATCCCGCCCTGAAATGGCTCTATCATTCTCGAGTTTCTCAACGGCATATCTCGCATTCTTCACCTCCTTAGCGACCTCAATTGTACTCTACCGTATATCACCCTTCCACCCATTAGCGAAAATCCCAGGGCCCGTAATATTAAAGATCACAAAGTTCTGGAGAATGTATCTCTTCGTGACGGGACGACAACATCTTGCTTTGAAGGCTATACATGATCGGTATGGTCCAATCGTCCGAATAGGTGTGTATCAGTATCCGCTCTCACTTGCATCACTGACCTCTCACACATCTCCTAGGGCCGAACGATATCTCCGTTAACGACGTCGAATCGGTCAAATCCATTCTGGGAGCAGATGGGTTACCCAAGGGGCCAGGTACGGCTGCCTTCGAATGAATTTCGCGAGAACTATAACAATGGAATCTAACCTAATTCGTTCAGCGTACCTCCACTCCAAAGAAGTCGGTCGTCCCTTCCCCCTAGTCGGTACAAAAGGTGCAGAACGAACCTACCGACGACGAGTTTGGAGTCGAGGTTTCACGACGGAGGCTGTGAAAGAATATCAAGAGATTGTCGTGAGCAAAGCTGCTGAGCTTTTGGAAGCGTTGAACATGCGGGCCAAGGTGGGCTTAGAGGTCGATTTAGTGCAGTGGTTCAACTTCTTCGCGTGAGTCGGGTTTTGATTCATAGACGTACCTTATTCTGGTTGGTTGACACCCCCGAAGGTTTGATTTTATGGCGGAAATGTCGTAAGTTTGATGTGTCGAACTTTTTGTCCTGTGATTTTGCTCACGATCTACACGACAGGTTCAGCGGAGGGTCTGACATGTTGAAAGATGGCCGGGATACTCACGGGCTCATTCAACTCCTTCAAGAGGGAGGATGGTAAGGAAGTCATCTCTTATATCTATGCAGCTTTACCTCATGACACTCGCAGGGCCAGTCAACTCGCCTCCCAAATCCCATGGCTCACCTACCTCGCAACCTTCCTTCCACCGAACAACACCAAGCTCCAGAAGTTCGCAGTCTCTTGGTGCGACACCCGAATCAAAAAGGGCGCAGAAAGAAGAGATCTCTGGTATCATCTGGTCAGTTCATCCTCAGCCCACTCACGATCGTGACTAGCTCACCTTCCCGGTACAGACGGACGAAGCAGGCCACGAACAGGTAAAGCCAACTTTGACCATGGTCGCAAGTGATTCCGTTCTGGCCATCATTGCCGGCTCCGATACTACCGCCACCTCTATGAGCAACTTTATCTGGTGTATCTTGGCTCACCCCGAAGCTTACAAACGCGTTCGCGAGGAGGTAGATAGGGAGTTTCCTCAGGGGATTGATCCGTTATTGGATACCTCGAGATATGGTGGCATGAAGTTCATGAATGCATGCATGTGAGCGAATCTGAGTAGCAGTGTAACTGGTGGGAGGTGCTGAACCGAATCAACAGAAACGAATCCCTCCGACTGTTCCCGCCTGTACCCACGAACGGTCCACGAATCGTACCCAAAGGGTCCGGGGGAAGGATGGTTTCTGGGCAGTAAGTATCTTTTTCTAGTACTCTGTGATCTAATCTCCTAAGTCAATCAACACCACAGCTTCGTCGCCGAAGGTACTCAAATCCAAGTTCCCCCGTTCTGCGTCCACATGAACCCGGACAATTTCTCTCCTAGCCCGGAAGCCTTCATCCCCGAACGCTGGCTTCCAGACGGTTCGGAAACCATGACTACTAAACCCGATGCCTTCATCCCCTTCTCTTACGGGCCCGCGAACTGCATCGGGAAGAACCTAGCCAAGCTAGAGATGAATATGGTCTTGACGGCAATAGTCCAGAGGTTCGATCTTCAGTTTGAGAAAGGGTTTGATTGGAAGAAGTGGCCGGAGGACAAGATTGATATGTTCGTTACGAAGAACGAGCCATTGAGGGTTTTAATGAGGCCTAGATATTAGGGCTGACAGGGCGCCGCCAGCAATTCGTTACAACTGCTTGTTCATCCGTTGAATTTTTGTTCTAGAATTAGATCTTGTTACTCACCTTTCATTCTGTCTGCCAGTCACATGAGGATGATTGAGGGTCAACTATTATACGATACTGGGAGGTTGGTATTAACTCCAACCGGTACGGCTCCTACGTTCATCCCGGATTTTACCCGCCAAGTAGAGAAACCAATGTTTGCTTCTCCCGCAGGACCAAGTAGACGCAGTATGTCACGCTTAAACTATTACAGACTGCATTACCAGAGCGGTGTTCGGCAGACGTGGGTCATATGGTGATAGTATCTTGAGATACCTGAGATGCGGAACACCTCTTGAGTAACCTACGATGCATAAGGTCAAAGTTGGACTACAACATCGGGGGAATTAGCCCATAAACCACCCTTGATGGGTCTCCGTCAGACTCCGTTCGGGAAACTCCAGGAAGCTCAGGATGTCCTATGGAGAGGGCCAACTTTCGGGTTTATGAAAGGAAAGTGAGGATAGACGAGTAGAAGCGAAGCTACAGTGGTCTCGGGGAAGATACATTTTACACAGTCTAGACAAAAATAATGATCGGCGTCCCCGAAATTCCTGTTCTCTTGATTGTTCCTTGGCACAGCTATCGACAATCACACTCCGAGTCGGACCTTGTTGGGCAGTCAAGGTAATGACACCGTTTTCATTTGTGCTTCGAGAACGTCAGTCAACACCCCCTTGCGAGCCTGAAATATTAGCCTCAACCTTCGACATCCTCGGAATAAGGCGAATGAATTGACTTCTAAACGTCGCCCGCAGCCTCCCAACACAAGATTACTGTAATCGCGGGATCGTTGACCAAACAGTACTAGGTTTCACGGGTAATTGCTCAGTCAGCTGCACTACACCTGCTGGAACGAGAAATAACTCACGTATGGCTTCCGCAGTCACACGGTAGCAAATCCGGAGCATCACAATGAAATGAGTATAAAAGCCAGGCAGAAAAATCACGTCAAAACCATCTAAAGAAATCCTCATAACTCACAACCTCACAGTCGACGCTCCCATCAATGCAAATCAAGCTCTTCGCTCTCATCGCCGCCTTTGTTGGCATCGCTGCTGGTGCTGGTGCCGAGCCAGTCGCTCTCAACAAGCGCTCCTGCGTAAGTGTGGTTTTACCCCAGTTGAACTATTACTGAGCTAACCCACGAGGCTATCTTTAGAGCGCGATGGCCACTTGCTCAGTCACTGCACATGACTGTGGCCCTACTGGCACTGTCCGCAAGTGCTGCACAAACGTAAAGTCTTCACTTTAACGACTCATTTCAGTAACTTACGCTTCATACCCATAGTCTAACTGCACTTAGAGCTTTGAACACTGTCTCTGCGGGGTACAGAAAGGTGTAAACTCAGGAATAATGGAATGTTGAATTTATCGTGCGAGATGGGCATGCGAGCTGAGTTAAGTACGCCCCCTCGAATGCCATCTGGATATGGTCAGACCGATGGGAGTTTTGAGGGTAAATTAGCATAGCAGGAAAGCTCATATCTCTCTGAGCCTGACGAACAAAAAATCATCAAGTGGCCACCAGTGCGTATGATCTGGTGGCGACGGGGACTTGGCTTGAGCTGATACATTCCAAGGTGGTGTGGCCGAAGCGTCCGGTGGGATCGGTTGATTCTGTCCCTCCCTCAACAATTCTGGGTTCGGGAAGGTTGAAACTCGGGCCAGGTATCAAGCAAGTCCTCAATGAGAGTATTGCCCTACGCCGCTACACAGCATGGAGGAACTTCTATTCAAGAGTTTCCAAGTTCTAGCCGAGCGGCTCTAGGTGGTCGATAAACCAACCCTCAATGAGAACACTTGGCAGAAGCTCAAGTAACAATCATATATACATATCTATATCCCGTACCCATCGGGTATGGTGGGCCTACAACCAGGGACCAGGTATTAAGGGTTGGCAGTACACCGGACACCCCGACCAACCCGTTTCACGGGTGGCAAGCGCGCTTTTTTGATAACTCTACCCCGAGGCGCCCGCCGCCAAGTAGTGTTTCATCGTCTTCCCAGGATGGCGACGGTCAGTATAAACTCCCCACACAGCTCACACGCTCCCCACGCCCTCCCTCTCCGTCGACATGAACCCCGAAAACGACAACGATTCCCCTCCTCCTACTATCAAGTCCTCCTCGTTCCCACTGAGCACAGGCGCACTCGCCGGAATCGCCGTAGGCGTCCTCATCTTCATATGTCTCATCACATTCGCTATTATGTCCGTACGGCGTCGAAAGAAACAAATTGAACACGCGCCGGTTATCGTTTCATCTTTAGGGGGATTTTTCACTGCTAAGAAAAAGAATCGAGATTGGAAAGATATGGGACTGGGACGGGAAAGGGGATCAGATGAAGAGGAAGGACGAGGATTGATGGAGAGGAGGAAATACTCAATGAACGAAGATCCCTACACCGAGAAGTCGGACTCTAGAACGAAGGCGGGCGAATACGTCGCATCTAAAACTACGAGCAGTGGGGCCAGAGAACTCGCATCCGTACCCGAAGATACACCTTTCAACCCTCCAGAGTTGTCTCATCCTATTGCAATTGCGATTCCACCACCGCCTCCGAGGTTCAGGCATCCTGGTGCAAGTTAGCCGTAATCAACAACGAATCTATCATCAGCGACATTCTTCAACTATAAGCTCAGGCTTGAAGCTTGGTGACGGGAGGGTACTGAGACTGGGAGATTAGGCAATTATGACTTTGTAGCAGACATTGGAACACGGCCTAGTGATCTAGTCATATATTCTAACTTTGAGTAGGGATTGAACTTAGGAGGTACCTACTACCGCAAGAGATTACGGGTAGATATGTGAGCTTTCCCCTTTTGTAGCCCCGTGCTTAGTGCTCGAGGGGCTGTAAATAAGACGGCTACACTTATATCGTCGATTAAGGCAAGGCCACTACGAATGATCCCTGCTTACTTTGTGAACGCCCCAAGAACGTCGCCAGGAGTAGTGTTAAAGCCGGTCTGCTTGGCAACATTTGTATCATTGAATTGACTCCCTGGATTTATCTGAGACTCTTCGAGTTATCGCACTCCCGAAGGGCAAGGCGCATCTCCGTTGCAAGATCACGGCTAGTATAAATCTAACTTTCTCACGTGAATCAAGGATCACGTAAAATTCAAACTTGGAGGAAGAGCGTGGGGGACACCCCACAAACTAGTTAGTGTCGGCAAAGTGATGCTCATGTTGTCAAATCCGGGGCCACCAAGCTGAGGCGTCATCTTACACCAACAACCGGGAATTTGAGGACTAATCAGACCAGAGAGAATTGCAGTTCACACTCACGCAAACAGTAGTCGTGATCAAGGTGTTCGACTGAGCCCATGCAGACAAGCGTGATAGTCGTGCACTCTGCCTCGAGATTCCTCGGCAAAGTTCTTCTAGCGCTGATAAAGATCGTAACTATCATCGGTCACGTAAACCCGTTGGTAGCCCAATGGTTTCTCTATTGATGTCCCTCGCGGTCAAGATGTGAGGCTATCGATTCGAGCTCAAAGCCACTGAACACTGAGGAAATCTGTCGGTGGTTCCGGCGGCGACTATCCGGAACAGCTGTTGATTGGCCTATGCTTGCTGTGGATGGTGTGTATGGCATCACATTTATCATATAAGCTGTATATAACACCTCAAATAGTCAAGCTGTTCATGTAAAAAGGTCAGTTCTAGAGCTGTGTGTATTTCAGGGTTGCCTCGTTTCCTTCTCTTTCCCGGCCTCTTACAATGTTTCAAATTACCTTGTGAGTTCGATCCACGGTGCTTCCAACTTCGTGCTGACTATCTAATGTCGCTAGGCTCCTTATGCTCCCAGCTCAATCTTGTATTGGTTTGATTATCTTTCCTCCCCCCACAGTCACTATCGGTATCCCCGCAGCTGCAACATGGTTATCCAAATCAATACCTGGGGGGCTTTACTTAGTACAGGTGTCTCCAACACATGATTTTCGTTCTCTCTCGTGCGGTCATGATGCAATGGTTGGCCCGTCCTGTACAGTCATCTTTACCGTCAAGGAAACCGCGTAACCTCTCTCTGCCATCTCAATGTTCCCCCAAAACAGGTCCTGACTGTCTAATCCAGGAGATATCATCTGGATGAAGTCCCGCGCAGAGGCACACAAGGGAGGTATGGGTCGATCTATGCTAATAACTTCACCTACGAACACTCAATCGAGTTGAATTTTCAAAGTGAACGCTCGGATGATGTTACTGCAGTTGGGCTACCCCGTGAGTGTTCGCCATGGCAATATCTCCATTGACTAAACCATCCATACTACAGATCGCGAAGTGCCTTCGTGTCAGTTTACAATTTCAACTACCAGCAACGGAGAGGATGCAATTCCCTCAACCTCGGAACAAAATCAGAGGTGGGTTTTTAACTCAATCGTTGAGAGGGATCCTCTGGTGAACAATCCACAGTCAGACCAACGAGAACAGCGCTCCGCTCACACAAAGCATGCCGACTGAGACCTCAACTGAGACAGAAGGAGACACAATACCACCACCCAAAAGAACGAATCCTGGGTTAATCGTAGGAATTATACTCGGAGTTCTATGCTTCACGGGAGTGTTATGGAAATTCACGAAAGGAAGAAGGGGCCAGCCATCAGTGGGTAATGAGACAAGCGACGACGTAGACGATCATACCGCACCCTACCCTCTTCCCGGAGCAATCGAGGTCATAGACAAGCCACTTCGAGTTTGGAGAAAACAGGGTGTACCAAGCTGGCACAACGACGTCCCAGGTCGTGAGGAAAAACATGGCGAGACTCCTTCATCTGATCGAGCCAGAAGCGAGCCGGTACACGGGACACAAAGGTTGGAAGTATCTAAAGCCGGGATACTCCAACACACCGATAGTGGGTGGAGACCTGCAATGGAGACAAGTTTTCGAAACGATGGAGACTTGCTGGAGGTACCCCCTGGATATTCCGAGGCTACTCGAGAGCTATGAAAGAACTGTGAGAGCACGTTCAGCAGCTACATGGTACCGCATCGCATTATTTCGGTTAGAGTTTGGTCAGAATGCAGGTTTGAACCTAGACCCAACATCCCTATGTCGCAATGAGACGGATGTAAACCACAGGATTAACTGCTTCAGCAAGGCCAGCTGAGCCTTCATGAGGTCGTGATTAACCAAGTATTAGTACTGGCCAAACCGGTGCAGGTACCAGGGAGTGTTTCAACATTCCCAAGACCTATCGAGTTGTTGACACCAATCAAAGACGCGTCTGAACCTTGGGGCTAATAAGTTGAATAAATTGAGCGAGATGATGATTGCACGGAGTAATATACGTCGGGAAACTAGCGTAACTCACATCCACCGGATATTCCCGTGCCGGCAAGCTGCCGACTTCGCCGGCGCAACGACACCGTTCAGCCAAATCACCACCACGTCCTATCCCCGTGGTTCAAATGACAGACTTGATGCCGATAGTCAATCAAGATAAAGTCGACTCCCCTGTGTCTTGCATCCAAATTTATACTGAGTCCTGACACTTGACGATCTACCGACAGGGTTTATCATATCATGCATTAGCTCTCATTATGAGCGACGACCTCGACGGAAGGCATGTGATCCATGAGCGTTTCCTTGAGTAAGCCAAAAGAAATTAGCATTAAGCTTCTCTTGACTTGAATGACACAGAAAGCCTCGCTTGAAAAAAGGCCCAGGACGTTGACGTGGCTCGGAGGTCGGAGTGCCAATCAGGCTCAATCTGTCTTCTACCGGACATCCGGTTCGCCTCCCCCGAGTAAATAAATGCGCTCTTTGCAGCACTCAGGAACCCCGAAAGTAATAAGCATTCGTCGACACCACTCAACTAGAAAAGGCTTGGCCTCTTCGAGAGTAGTACGTCCGGAAGCCCGGAAGATGACTTCTCGGAGGAAGATAAGGGTCTTCCGAAGTTTCCATGAATGCAGAATAATCCGAGATATTGTGAGTCAGCAATGAGACGAGCATAGATATAAAATCCAACAGGAGAAAGTCATAACCGTCCAAACCAATCCTCACTGAAGAATTGTTCTCTACTAAAACTACCAAGACATGCAAATCAATCTCTTCCTTCTCATTGCCGCCCTCGCTGCATCAGGAAAAAGGGCCGTGGCTTTAGGGCAACCCAGGCGCACTCCGGAAGCTTAGGCTGTCCTAGGAAAGTCAGGACAGCCGGAACCCAGAGTGCTCCTAGGCAAGGGTTCGCAAATTTCCACGTCCTAGGACACACTTGGGTTAGCCCAGGCTGTCCTTTTGGCTCCGAAAGTCACACCTAGGTTACCCCTAGGTTGTCCTCAGTTGGCCCAAGTTACATCATGGTCATCGGCACCCGCCTTGCTCATCGTTGTCACCACGCTTCACAATGAAATAGAATGATTTCAAAAACATTAATTGATTTCTAATTAGGCAACATGGATGTAGTATCTACTGTAAAACGATGTATAGACTCGGGACTTTGTAGTAGCTTTAGTAGTCGTTGCTCTAGCCTTCGAGGCAGTGGTGGCGGGCTTCTTCACAGCGGGTTTAGCATTCTAAAAGAAGGAAAGGACAATGCGGCAACAATCAGATAAGACGATGATGCGCGGACCAATGATGACTCGCCTCTTTGGCAGCGTCCGCGCGAGCATTGGGAGCCAGTTTAACTTTGCCAGAGGGTCCTGAAGGTGATGGTGCAATGAGAAGAGGAATGATAAGATCGTAGATAGTCGTGGCTGAGCCATACCTTTTGGCAATACAAACACCCTAGTTTCAATGTATTTCTTGATCTGAGGCCTAGATACGCCAGTGCAGGAATCTGAAACGGGATAAAATGTGGAAGGTGAGTCAACCGAACCCGAGAAACAAAGCAAACAGTCTTCACACAAACCTTCTGGGTAGTCCGTAATGCGATTCTATGGAATGAAAGGAGCGCATAGAACGTCAGGAACAACTTTCGGAAGGAATATGAAGAGGAGAAAGCTCACCTTGATCATATCGACCCAAGAGGGATGGGCAGCACTTTGAGGTCGTGGCTTTGGCTTTGGCAGCCGTTGACCCAGAAGTCTTCATAGCGGCAGGCATTGTGGACGGTGCATGTTTATAACTGTCAATCTTTCCAAAAAATGCTACTCGCCACTCACCGTCGATTGCTTGTAACATTACCAACAATATCTTTCAGACCGTGGATCAAGACGATGTGTCGGCGGGATTCGTGAGCCAGGTATTTCTAGGAATCCGTGGCCTAACCAAAGTGCCGATGCCAAGGGCGAGTAGAGCTTAGCCTTGACGCAGACCGTCAAGACATGAGGTGAGAGGTGAGGAAGACATGGTGGGAGTTGGAGAAAAAGAATGAGTCAGAGACGAGTCACAAGTCACAACGACCACTTCAACGTCACCTGACTTTTCACTCCCAGTTACTCCGAGTCTCCGACTCGTCACTTGTCCTCCAACCTCTATAATGTTCTAACCTCCGGAAGGCTGCTTCTGGGGGATGAAAACTTCCGAGCGACAACCATAGCCGCTTTGGAAAAGGATATAATGATGCTAATCCACTCTACACACTCATGACTCCCCACACTCATACGACAAGTCAACGCGACAAATAAGACCTGGTTTGAAGGTTGCGTTGATTCAGTCCAAGAATCGCATGTCAGCTTGCACTTCGGAGACAACTTCAGCACCAACCGTGGCACCTCATTCAACGTCTGTTTCGTCCTCAATCGTCTCTTCTTTTGCCGTATGCATGCTGCAGTCACGAACACCAACAGTCCGGAACGCCTGCTATTTTCCGCCCTCGAGCATCTCTAGGCGCAGAATAAGCTGGGATTCAACACCAGATGGATGAAATCACGCCGATTGATAGGCTGATCAGAGAAGATCCCGAACAGCTTCAGACCGTGGCTGCCATTGTCAACCTCCCTCGAAGTGTTCCATTTATTGTTTTTGGGCCCACAGGCACAGGCAAAACTGTCACTCTCGTCGAATCCATCCGACAAATCCTTGCACGCGATCCCCGATCGCGTATCGTGGCCTGTGCCCCAAGCAATTCGGCTGCGGATCTTCTCGCAACCCAACTTTTGGTTCTGGGGGCTACTGTGGTCCTCCGACTAAACTCCTTGACGCGTCCGTATAAGGATCTCCCCAAAGCTCTCCAAAAACTCAGTACCATTAACAACAACAAGGTCTTCGCGATGGCTCCCTCAGCCGAGTTCGTCAAGGGTATCCGTGTCATCATTGCTACCTACCTATCTGCGGGTGTTCCGGCGGCTTTGGGCGTCGAGCTATTCTCCAGTTCTCCAATAAACATTTCTACAACCGGGAGCTCCGATACTTCGGAAACCCAGCTATGATCAACAGTCTGGAGAACGCAAGCGAACTGCCAGAGAAAGGATTCCCAGTAATTTTTCACGGGGTTATTAGGCAACGAGGCAGCTAACCAACATACAGAATTATTACGCTGTCGCAACAGGGCTCAGCATGATTCCCGGAATCCTCTGACTCACAACGTACGTTTCCTTACCTTTGTTTCTTGCAATGGGTACTGAGAGTGTCGGCGATCCCAGTCCTCCCACTCATCTCGCTTTTGCCTTTGCGACGGTACAAGTTGGATTTCGTTGCTGTGAAGGGGAGTACTGTGTGTGTGCATGTGATCGCTCGTTGTGTTTTGTAAAATATGGAAAATCAAAAATTCTATCGCATTTTGTGTGCCATCTTTCATTGGCTTTGGGCCTACTTACAGATACAAAGGTCGTCCTAAGTAACTTAGGACGGACGACCTGCGACCAAGCTGCTTAGGCTGGCGCAGGTCCGCCCAGGTTCACCGAAAAATTCTCCGGTGAACCTGGGTGAACCTGGCAGCACCTTGGCGTACCTGGTAGCCACAGGTTTGCCTGGGAATTGGGACGCGTGTCCCAATTCCCAGGTCGGCCTGAAGCCAGACCCGTTTTTCCTGATGTGGCATCGCCCTTGCTGCTCCTGAGCCAGCCATTGACAAACGCGATTGCGTAAGTCACAAATGTCGCCATGATATTCCGAGCTGACTGTCAATCTCAGGCCTGGAAGCCTAGCTGCCGCTCCGACGAATGGGACTGTGGCTCCAATGGCCCTGGAACTTCCCGTAAATGTTGCGATAACGTGAGTTCTTCTTCGACTCCATTCCGCTTCAGCGACTTACGACTTACGACAATTGTAGCGTGCTTGTGCTGCTTAATATACGTTGTATCTTCCATGTATAGTCCAGGGATATTGGAACAGAGATTCACGGGTCGAACGTTGAATTACTCTAGTTGTCTTCCCAGTAGTTTGGTCCTGCCTTTTGATCGTGGCCGTTGTAAAATCGAATTATATGAGCCTTCTACATTGAATCCATCAAAGAAAGAGGTGATGACAGCAGACGTTGATGAAGGTAGGAGGGCGAAGATACCGGTCAGCATGAACACAATGATAAATCTGACGTGGCTCTTATCCTCGATCAGTCGAATCGACATCTCCGGTGGCGGTGCACCATTGAACTAAGTATGTGACAAGGACGACAGACGGGGACCCACGAAGACTAATTGGGGAAAAAGGGACGAGATACAATTATTGGGATAATCAAGTCGGTGCATAGGTGTTTCCGATCGCACTACTCTGGCGGTGGCGGAGTCGGTATACATGTTTTCGAG